>PNEQ01012387.1:0-13533 GCA_003012365.1 Medauroidea extradentata
CCGCCTGCCGCCTCACAGTAGACTTTGACGTCACCAAGATGTCTTCACCAGTCTCTCTCCACAGGAGTAGCACCTTCCTCTAGCACTTCCAATAGCGAACTCTCCTCAAATGTGCCGATTCTGTGCTTTTATACTAGCCCAGACAGTCGGTTATTCCCCGCATTACAGGGGTCTAAAAATAGATATTTCATCATGTTTCTGAGGTGCTTGTAGTCACGTCGGCTGCCCTCGAAGGGTTAAGACGCAGTTGGGACAAGTATCTATGACGTAGGTTCGGCGGGATTCCCACTATGAGCCACCCGGGCTTTGAATCATCGGCCAGCCCTCAAGGTGTTACGAAACAGCCGCCGTCCACTGGCCTCCAGGTACATGGCACGCAACAATATTTATATCCACACATAATAACTTATTCTTTTTAGTCGTAGACTGAGAAGCCATCAATTGAAATTTCGAACACGGGCAAGCTTACCTGGGGTAATATTCCAAACACCAAGAACTTGAAATTTCGGCTGACCTAACCAACCCTCGTGCATTTTCATAAGTGCCTATTGCTTCCTCTTAAAACAGCTTCGTCGTGTAGTTGGGGTTCCATACATGAAAGTCAATCTTAAACTAATTTTTAAGTAATATAGTGAATATTAACATCATTGATGTTCTATGCGTAATTATATGCTCGTCTTTTTCAGCCTGAGTATGAAGATATTTACACACTCACAGAGCCTGAATACTCAAGAGGAAACCAATTAAACTTTTCGTAATGAGGAGATGAAGCTTATCTTCTTCTTGTATTTTCACGAGTGAATCATGTTTTAAAATATAATATAACTGACGCTGATGTTTATTTTATTGTGACTGTTGTTCCTCTAGCCTTGGCGTTTCCCCAATTCGCCATACTCGCCTGATGTCATCTTCACTATATCTCAAGACCTGCTTGCTGTGAAGAGCTGAAAAAAATTCCCTTCAACTCACTCAAAACTGGCGTTTCATGGCATCTGGAACATTTTTTTTATCGACTATCAGTGTTTTTCTTAAGATTACAGGTTGTACAATTGCTGGAATTATTATTGCTCTACTTAAACTTATATGTGGCAACATTGTTACTAGAATTCTAAGTTTGAAACAGGTTTAAATACGCGGCAAGATAAACATTAATCCGATAAGGAAGACATACAATTTCTAAAAGAGATAAACATCACAAAGTACACACATTAAAACAATGTTGTCAACTTACGGTGAATGCAAAACGATTCAAGAGGTGAGCAAAACACTGAAACGTCCAACGCCACTCTGTGGCAGACCAATGAATCAAGGAGTAATTTGGTCTATTTTATATCTTGTAAATACAAGAGAGATGCAAGGAAAGAATAGACGGGACAGTATTGGTAACACTGTCCTTTAGCTGCACTCCCCTATTACCGTTTTACTCAGTTGAGTATTTGCATGTAAATATGCTGAAACAAGACTTCGAATCAGGAGCAAACTTTCAAAACCAGACATGTCCACTTTGTCAAGCTGTAGAGAAATGTGAATAAACATAACATTTTATAGCACTAAGTGAGACTAAACATACCCATTTCAATAAGACATGTGTTTTGTTTATGGAGTCTGAGTAAGTCGTAAGTAACACATCTCGTTTATTCAGAAAGTGCATTTAACTCATTACTTGTTTTGGACGTGTCTGGTTTTGAATATTTGCTCCTCATTATTCCTATGTTAATGTCACGAATCAACTAACGCTGAAATAAGCTAACAAACAAATCATAAAACGAAAAATGGTTTACTCTGGCCCGTGCACAACTCTGCCATATCATAGGTATTCTGGCTGTGGCAAATTCCTCATGATCGTTCTCATCGAGCATGTAGACGGTAGGTTAACGAAGGTTAATTTTGCTACATGTTACAAACCACTATGTGACTGGATTGACAAGGGGCTATTTCTGCCGCGTAAGCGCTTGTATCAATAGTGGGTGTACGATGACCAATCACAGAGGTTTCGTAAAATTTAAGATACATAAAGTTGATAGTTAAAAAAGCCGAAATTTTTTCGCTTTTGCTTCAAAATTAAATTTAATGACTTCTATCTTTGCAAAGCCTAGTTAAAATTAATTTTACGACGGTCTTGCATTTTAATAGACTCCTTAGTGATAGCAGCGAAACTAGAGGCAAAATTTTCCCTTGTGCAAATCTCTCCCATAAGAGAAAACATTTAATTTTTAATTTTTAGTAGAATTATACTTAGTTGCAGGGTGCCGGCGGCCACTATCTACAAATGTGTTGTTGTGATATATATATATAATGCATATAAAGTGTTACAGAGCAATAGCACTCCTTCCAGGGCCGCGATGTTGCCGTTCTCCCGTCGTTGTTAATTAGCTGATCGGCCCGTCTTGTTAGCGGTCTGCCTCCCTGACCCGTCGACGCCCCAACCCCCGAAGTCACCCTACGACGCGAGCAACGCCTCGCAGCTTCCTTCCTCGCCCGTAGTCAGTTTAGATCTCCCCCTTCCTTCCACACTGGCCGAAAACCCGCCACCGGTCCCGGTATTTGTAATCCGAAGCCAGCACTGTAGTACACCATCGCAGCTTTTTTTTTTTTTAAGTTATTTTACATATTTCATTTCAATATCTGGACAATTCTCATTAGCTTACTTAAATTATTTTACTCATTTAAATTAACATATTACTCAAGCCAAATGCATTGTTTCAAAGCCTCGTTGCCATAGGCTGCTGCATCCCCCTCCCTCTGCTGATCTGAGTGGTCCAGTTGAGGGGTGTGGGAAGAGAAATGGGGCAGGATGGCGCCAAGCCCCTACGACACCACCTGCTCTGCCGGCCAGAGGGAACGGCCCAGATTCTCAACATTTTTCTCTTATTTCTTTTAATGTCAATAAAAATCCTTATAGCGTATTTTTCGTGGCATATTCGGTATCGTGACGCGATACCGAATCGAATGAATGGTCGCATGACTAGACCATTCCAATTTAAAAGATTATCCTAATTAAGTACGAATATTTTTCTTAATAATTACTTACACCAATACCTGCATGTTACAAAGTTAATTTCCACAGTTCATATAATAAACGCTGAGGTAACATTGGCGGTAACAAGGCTCTCATGAAAGAAGCAATTAGATTTCTTCCAGTCAGTACAGGGACAGTCAATATTACCAACATTAAATAAACTAATTTCGATTAGTTTTATTAAAATACAGCTTCATCTGTCTACTATAACAACTATTTTTTAAAGTTTATTTTCTAATACCAAGTTGTTGTTGTCCCTTAACAGATTGCTCTGCGCCGCAGTTTGTTACATTTGCGCCTGCATATATTAGAAAACTGTTAAACATAACCTCTATAACTAATACACGTTTATAAGGACATCGGAATGCCTGGGTTTTTTAAGATATGAAATGAATTACCATGAAATGTTTGTGAGAAGCGTGTACGGCCCTCACCAGCTGTCTTCAACTGTCGGCAGTAGCGCTGCGAGTGATCTTCGCGACTAAGGTTATTAGACACTGAGAATATGAAAGGAGGACATTATTAATCTCGCAAAATAGGTCATTTCACTAAAAAGGATGATAATGAAAATTTTCTTCTAATCCGTAATTTATTTATTGTGTGCTATTTTCATAGAATAACCAATTCGAATACCAACGAACTCACATTTTCATTTAAATATCACATTTTATATTATGAACACATACTTCTCATACACATAACCAAATATATACATACTAGTCAATATGAAAGAACACAACACAATATGGTTACGTGAATACTTGTATCGTGAAGTGACGAGCCACTTTGTGTGTGTGTGACAGCAGCTTCTTGAAGATTAAATAAGGATGCAGTTTAACAGAAAATATTTCATGTAGGTAATGTCTCATCCTGTTACAAATCCTGCCATTTTTGAGCGTCAGGATAAATCTGGCCGGACGCAAAAAAAAAAAGCACAAAACGGAGACACATCCTTTTGCCGGATGTCTGGCAACTATATCCGCGACCAATTGTTTTTGAACCTGCTGTCCATGTGACGTCTTTACAGACAACATTCAAAGCAATATTCGACGTAGGGAAGAAGTATGTTTCTAGGTGTTGTGTAGTATTTATATTATCAATATTATTCTGTTTTGTTTTTTGGCAAATAAATTGACTAATTCTTCTGTAGCGATGTACTCCAATGACTTTCTCCTAAACTGCATGAAACCAATACCTAATTTAAAAGAATTGTCTTTGTTACACTATATGACACATCCCACAAAAATGTCTCAATTGACTCTGCTTAAGTTACGATATGTTTTGAAAAGATCACAATAGTATCGTCGTTCAGTGTCGTAGAATAATTTGTGCCATGTCATGTATGTACCTATGGTAATACAATAATTATTGTATTTTGTAAACCGTACAGTGACAAATATTGTAACTATAAATATCCCTGGTACAAATAAAACAGCAATGATTTCATGAGTTACGTGTTATATATTATATCTACACAAAGACTATGTCGCATGTGAGACGTTCCTGGCATGTTCAGGCAAAATGCTGTTTCTGTAACCAACTTAGTAAATTATAAAACAGTGGTAATCTGTGTGTGCTGTGTCTTCTGAGTATAAAAAGTAATTTAATGATGGCTAAGCATAGCATTGCACAATGTAATTATGTACACAATATGCACTTCAGGTAAAAATATAAAAAATAAAAAAATTAAATTTAATTTAAAATTATTATTTTTTTTATTGGAAAACATCAAGAATAGCGACTCATTGTGTACAGGCCAAACTAATAATTTTAAAGTGATACATCACTTATGATAACATGTTTCTATAGACGTTAGAAGTAGTCGTATGTAAAAATATTTTAGTTTACTAACTCCGAAATTTTCTGTTTTTTTTGTTAGGTTATGCTATGTTAGTTTAAATTAGTGTAGGTTATTTTACTATTAAGTTTTACATTTTTCGTCGTGTTAGGTTAGGTAACCTAACAAAAATTAAAAACTTAATGGTAAAATAACCGAACCAATGTAACCTAACAAAAAATGGAAAATTTCGAAGTTAGAAAATTAAAATTTTCTTTACCTACGATTACTTCTAACGTCTATAGAAACATTATTTTATAAATAAACTATACCTTTAAAATCAAAAGTTTGGGCCAGCGATGAGGGGGGTGGGGGACTGCCCCGGGCGCCGGGTTAGAGAGGGCGTTGGTACCATACAACACATCTGGTTGCAGTTACATTGGCACCACGTTGTATCGTTGCATCTGGTCACAAGCCCTTAGCATCATTGCAACGTTCCAAATGCCGCAAATGTTACATCTTGACTTCGTAATTTATTGAAAACAAAACTGTAATTTTTTAAACATTGTAACAACGTTGCCATGACGTTATTATATTGTTGCATGTTGGCTGGGCAGCAGGCACATTACATCAATCATACTGGGTGGTCAGCCCTGTGAGTCAACAAGTAATGTCATGGGTTTTCGCAGCTATGTCGCAACTCCCGAGAGACGTCACTGGGATTCCGCGATGAGGCCAGTGCGAATACATGAAAACTGACAGGCACGAGGATTTAATGTCTATTTTTAGACCTCAGGTCATCATATTTCATCAGCCATTGACGTCACTGTAGGGGCCGTATAAAAGCCACGGAACTGTGCAACATGGGTCAGTCGTGGAGAGTCAGTGAGGAAGTCTTAGTCTGGAAGTGATAGTCTTGTGGTGAGTCTTGAAGAGTCAGTCTAGTATTGTGCAGTCAGTCTGGAGTCTGGCGAGTATGCAGTGAGAACCGAGAGTGGTGTGAGGCAGCGCCCTTAGGTGCGGCGTTGCCACTAGGGGCGGCGATGGACGTCGTGAGAAGTGACGGGCCGAGAGGAGACACTGGCGGCGTACGCAGAGATGAGGACCCAGCACCTTGAGGGCGGTATCACGACGGCGTCGAGGCTGATGTAACATCGGCTGAACTAACAAGGTGTGGCATCACGAGGATGACAACACGGCGGCAGTGGTCGGTGTCGAGGCTGAGTAGCATCAGCACCCTGCAGAAGAGAGAGACAACACTCAGGTGTTGTGTTGGCACGACTGAGCTGATGAGGTGTGGCATCTCGAGGATGGCAGCACGGCAGCGGTGGCTGGTGTCGAGGCTGTGCGACACCAGCGGGCTGCAGGAAGGATGAACAACACTTGTGGTGTTGTGTTGGAGTGCTGCAGGGGAGGTGAGCTGTGGAGAACAACACTGACGGTGTTGTATCGAGGAGGGCAGTAACTGGCTACTTGAGGAGACTGTCTACCTGGTGATTCAAGAGAAGGAGTGCTTCGAGAGTTCGCTACTTGTCCTGCTCGGAGGAGGTGCTAAGCTTGTGCAGAGAGGCTGGTGATGACATCTTGGTGATGTCAGGAAGACGTCTTGGTGACATCGGAGTCTACTGTGAGGCTACAAGCACATACCTTCGGAGCAGTACTGGGTGAGACAAGAGGGCTTCTGCTGCGGGTCGACAGGTGAAGAAGGAGGTACGCGACAGGAGTCGAACCGAAGACCTCTAGAGTGAAGACAGTGGTGCACTCTGGGTGCTGCACTGTACATAGTGAGCCATCCTCCCTTAGGACTGTTAAGGTTGTACATTGTCACTATTTGAGAGACTGTTGATTGGATATCTGACTGAACTTTTATTGTGATTTGTAGTCTTTAATTGATTAATGATAGATATTCTTGTACTTTAATAGTCAAAGTTAATTAACATTCTGTGGTACAGTACTAATTGTGTGCATAACTACGTGTGTTGTGAGAGTTATAGTTGATGACTGTTCTGTGTATTTCGTAGCTTTGTGAGCTATTAAATCCAGTACTGAATTTAACTCTTTTACTTATAATTATAAGACCTCTATCCCAAAAGAACTAATAGGTATTGTTCACATATAAAGTTTTGGGCTCTAAACTTGTAACAATATGTAACATTGTAGCAACGTTATGGCGGCAATATATTTTACGACTTAGCTGCAGCTTTTAAAATTAACCTATAGGTGGGAACAAAAACTAAAATACTTATTTAATCCCTTATGATTAAACAATAAAATTATCATGGAATTTTCACGTGCCATTCTAAGTAAGCATTATATGCAATGACAAGTTTTGTTATTTGAAACCACGTTTGCAACATTAGTTTGACCATTGTTGTAGTAATATTCGCCATTTAATTTGAGTTGGATATGGTGTACTTAATTTGAATTTTTATAATAGTAAAAATAATATTTCAGTTGCTGTTTGAGTACTTTTATTTAATAATTTACATGCTTTTTATCTAATTTTTTCTATATTTTGAGTATTCAATTGTGAAAGTTGTCCCAAAATTATTTTTAATTTGTTGTGTAATATGGTACTGAAACATTCTAGTGCTTGCGGTTTAGCGACTATTGGGATCAATTGAGTTATATACTTAGGAAATTATTTTTCATGGGTAGAAATCTATTTGCGACCATTCTGGTAATTCTGATCAAACATACTATTCGGAAATATTAACGATGTTCGTAGATATTAAGAATCATTACTCATCACGCACAGCCCAAACTATTGATTTTAGAGGTACCTATATTTAATCAATGAAAAATGTGTCTAAAGACGTTAGTAGTACTTCTTTAAAAATTTTTTGTAGAATTCAGCAACTCCTAAAAGGAATCCAAGGAAGTGCAAAATGCCTATATTATCATCAGTAGGCTAATTTCTAGTTAAATAATACACACATACTCAACCCAACTGGTAAAATATGTGATTGGGGGCGACAAGTTGACACAAGTACTTGTCCTGTCGATGTACTCATTTTTAAAATTTGATTTCATTTTGGACTTTTGCTATAAAAACATTTTAGAGGAATGACTTAAGTAGATCTTGAAATTGGCTATCTGCCGAAACTTCACTTAAACATGAGTAAAATTCTAGTGGCGTTACAAGTTACCGTACTTCTTGACGGATGAATTTGTCCAGCAAATTTTCTGGTGTATTTTCTCGTTAATTAATTTTTTCAAATGAAATTTTCAAGTTTTGACAACTTTTATTAAAATTATTACCTCCAATGTCTGGTATTGTCATGCTATTCTCATATTTATCTATTCATTTTCTTTCATGTAACTTCTGCAGGGTGACTCCTCTCCAGAACTGTCTATGAAACAGCACAATTCTGGCAATGAAAATTGATGTTCATAGCTTTTCTTCGAAACTGCTTAGGAGGTTGCTTTGTTTATATTTAAAACTGGCATGCAGGAAACTACAAATTATCTCAAATTAAAAAAAGTGTCAACTGTTTCAAATATGCTCACCGTACCATGGATGACCTATAGTGGAGTAGGGCTATAAAATGTGAGCCGCAAATGTTCCTAAACATAGTTACTAAAATATTGTGGTATAGCTCTTTGTGCTGTGCTATACTGTACTATAGTTAAGAAGTGAGTTAACAGGATCAGTTTGGCTTAATTGTAATATTTAATCAACCTCTTTACTTTTAGGCAGTTGATACAATTACATGTTATATTTCTGGAGAGCTAGCCAACGTGGCTGCGAGACAGAGGTTTTCATATTTTGATGTCCATGATGGAATCAGTACGACACACAGTCACAGGCAGTGGTTTGCAGAATTTGTGTTCTCGAGTATTCGCTTCAGCATCTGTTACATCTGGACTGTTGTAATGTGATTTGGAGTTTTGATGTAGGTAGCATCACCTAACGTAAATAATATCTTTAGTGTGTTTTGCTATGTCTCTGGAAGTAACAAGAAGTTTGTAAAAGAAAAGTAGATTACAGAAACCACATTATTATTATTATTATTATTATTATTATTATTATTATAAACTGATAACATATTAAACAACAGGTTATGGGCCCAAAACACGTAGGTTATTCTCAGAGGTGTAACATTTAGTGATAATAAGAAATCCTCTGTAATAATGTCGTATCAGTTGCCACCCTTTGACAAATTAAGTGGGTGGGATAGTAACGATGCCTGGAAGTTTGCCGTACAGATATCTCTCGAGGATGTTAAGTTGTGGGGTTGAGTTACAGGAGAACGTAAGGACAAAAAAAAAGGGCACAACAACACGGTCGAAGATAATTTTGTTGGTTGAACGAGTGATTCATGTTCATGTGCAATCTGCTCAAACAGTTAAAGCTGCTTTGGATAACTTAGCATCGGCTTTTTACTATACTGGGCTAAGTAGACGTGTAGGTTTGTTGCGAATGCTTATTACAACACGTCTTGACAACTGTCAAACTGTGGAAGAATTTGTAAACAAAGTAATAACCACTGCCTTCTAACTCAATTACATTGGATTGTCTGTTAGTGATGAGTGGGTAGGGACCATTTTGTTAGCAGGACGACCAGAACGAGTACCAGCCCGTGATTATGGGGACTGAAAGTTCAGGGATTAAGGTTACAGCTAATTCAATCAAGACGAAACTTCGCCAAGATGTTACAATCGTGAAAACAGAATAAGAACACAAGCGTGCAGCTATGTACGGCTATGTCAATAGCTTGAGATCACGTCCTAGTTCAGGCCGCAATTTTGTGAACTATAATTCTAGTAGTGGAGATCGGTGTCACAACTAGAACTCTTCTGGAGATATAAGGTACAAGGGACCTCGCTGATTCAAATGTGATGACTATGGCCATTTTGCTTAGAACTGCAGCACTAACACTGATAGGCCTACGAAACAGGCCTCTGACAAGATTGAAAGAGATTTGTTCACAGACCTTTTCGTCCAGACATCAGTGAATGGAAGTGATTGGTTTCTTGGTACGGCTGTTCTGCCCATTTGACAATTAATCGGGTAAAACTGGATAGTGGGAAGCAGTCAACAAATGTAACAATAGCCACAGCCAACAATAAAAAATGATGACAGACTGTGCAGGGGATGTTCATTTGCCAATGGCAGTGTTAGGCCAGCGGGTGCATTATGACCTCGCGTCGCCAGCTTGCGACTGCACGCAACTTTGCGAAGCTTCGTGGTTTCGATAGCGAATTTGTGATTATGACTGTCCGCGTTTGCGAGTGTCGCTATCTTTTTAGAGTACGCAAAAACTTTGCGACAACGCACGCAACGGCAGTTGGCAATGCTTCTGTGGATAAATTTCTCTCTTAAAAAAATATTCCAAAATTTATATTTACAGCGACTGAAATTTCTCTTTCCGTGGTTAAATTCCATCCTCGATGGTAGTGTCACCTATCGTAACTATTACGTAACAGTTTATATATGCTCCGCTAGATGTCGGTAAGAATTCCATCACAAAACTTAAGCTATTTCAGCGATGCTGTATACAAGGAAAGTACTGCCGTAAGACAGTTTTGAAAGTGATATAAATTGAAAAATAATTTCTAAGGATCATTCTTCCAACGTAATGTTGCTCTTCGTGAGAACACGGAAATATACACATGTACAAAACCAAATAAATAAAAAATTGGCCTTAGTGCGAAATGAAAACTTAGGCGGCCACAAATAACGTGTAAAAATATGCCTTTATTGATGTTGAGATATTGTTGTAGAATGTGTGGTTCTTCTGTATTACAATTTAGTGTTTATGTTTGCGACACGAGTTATGAGACAGCGTAATTATTACGTTTGAAAGACTCGTTTTTCACCCAAGTATTGTGTCTCCATAAAAGTTAGTGAATATTCGCTTGAAAATAATGCGTTGAAGTAAATTATTAATATTGCGTGGCGGTAAGAACAACTGCACGGGAAAATTTTTATCTATTAATTTTAAGCATATTAGTCAAGTTACAGAACATATAACTATAATTTACTGAATAAATGGAGAGGGATAGTTAATTAAAAAAGTAAAAGAAAAAAAACAATATTACGACAGACGTTGGGATCGATCCTACGCGCAAAATATATCACCGTTAAAGGCAACGACGCTAACCAATACTCCAATAGCTGTAAAATGATAGTTATTCAATATTTCCGTTTTAGTAATACTTTCGCTGAAATGACGCCGTAATAAAGAATTTTTTGATAGTTTTGTAGTTTCATATTTTTAAAATGTTAGTTGTCAAACAATACAGCTAACTCGAATGGTCATATCAGTTCGAAATCTACATTTATTTTACAAAAGTCGTGTAGTTTTTTAAATAATCTGCCGTTTTATTCGTAAAACTGATTTGTGAAGCGTACATATTGATGTAACATACGTATCGGACTGTTTCTACGCCAATTAATTTAATTACAGTTGTTTAAATATGTGAGATTACGGCAACTGAAGGAAAATGTCCGCCATTTTATCTTAGAAATCCAGTTTGCGAGTGGTAGCAAGCCCTCGAGACGGCGTGCTAGTTTGCGACAGACTTTGCGAAGGCTTTGCCATATGTGTGCGTCACGTGGACAGTTCGCAGTCGCAAATAGAGAGAGCTGTAATCGCTTTCATTGCAAAGTCTTGTTTAGCGTGGCTAACAATCACAAAACTGCTTTGCGACGCGGTCGTAATAGACCCGCAGCCTTCTGAAGTTACTGTAAGGGATGGCTATTATGTTCCAGAATTAAAGGTTAATTTATTGCCTGTGAGTCAGATAGTAAGGGAAACACGGTGATATTTGACTCAGATGGTGCAAAAAAATACTGAATGCAGAAAATTATCAAATTGTTTCAGCCTCCATAGAGAACAATCTTTTCAAATTAGATGTGACATCTTGAAAGCACTGAAACAGCAATGTTATGTTCTGATTCTGAGTACGTGTGGCACAGAATTATGGGACACATTAATTTTTCTAATCTGGATCATCTGAAGAAGGGATTAGTGCATGCATGGCATTGATTTTGAAAATGACAAAAATATTATGGACTGCATCTGTAAAGTCTGTGCAGTTGGCAAAAGCCATAGGTTACGTTTTGTCAGTAGCCGAACAAAATCAAGTAATCTTCTAGAACTACTTCATTCTGACTTGTGTGGACCTATGGACAGCTCACTTGCGGGTTCCAAGTACCTATTAACTTTCTTAGATGATTACAGTAACAAAGCATTACGTTACTTCTTGAATACCAAAGGCCAAGCAAGTGTTGTCATGTTTCAGAGAAATCAAGACTTATGCAGAGAACGCAATAGGCTAAAAAATCAAAGTGCTCCTAACAGACAATGGTAGGGAGTATTTTCCTAATGAATTTCAAGATAATCTACAGTCTAGCAGAATTAAGCATCAAACTACAGTTTAATAGACCCCAGAACAGAATGGCAAAGCAGAGCGACTTAACAGGACATTTTTGGAGCAAACAAGATGCCTTCTCACAGAATCAGAATTATCTATTAACTTTTTTGGCAGAAGCGACTTACATTGCGGTTTACTTGTTAAACAGGTCACCAAGCAGATGCGTAGATATAACTCCAGAGGAAGTTTGGCCGGGCATGAAACCGAACATCAGACATGTTCGTGTGTTTGGGTGCAAAGCCTACGCACCTGTAACAGACCAAAAAACGCAGAAAACTTGACCCCAAGACAAGAAAGACCCTACACATTCGTTTGATACAGACTTCAGTCAAGGGCGTACCGAGTGTATGACCCAGAAAATAATGTTATAATTAGTTCAATAGAAGTGATCATTGCTAGAAATGAGAAAGGGTCTTCGCTACTCAAGAGACCTGTGAATAAGAAGAGACTGGACTTCTTAAAATTGGAAGAAGATATTTCATCCAACTCTAAAGATGAAGTTTTGCAAAGTAACTCAAATGAATCGGAGCATTTTGAAGAAATCAATGGCTTTCTCGAAGAAACTTCTCATAAATGTGATGAAAAACAAATGGATATGGACTCTTCACCTGATCAGTCAGCAGTGGCCAATCAGTGTACTACCCTTCGAAGAGGAGACCGCATCAGAAAACCACCCAAAGCTTTACAAGACTTTGTTCTATATTCCTCAGTTATTGGAAATATTGCTGACCCGATGACATTCGAAGAAGTCCTTGGAATGCCCAAACAAAAAAAAAAAAAAACTCTGGATTGATGCAATGCGGCACGAATATCAAGCACAGTTAGAAAATGGAGCCTGGGAATTGGTTTATGTCAATTAGTTTCCGTTATTTTCAGGAAACATGATTTTAAGTTTTGACATTCATAGGCTTATTACTCCCTTAGTAATTAAGTTTAGACGAAAAGTGCAAAACATATTTTCTGTTCATTTTGTCAAAAAGAATCACCTGCCTTAGTTGCCGGTGTTGTTCAGAAACATCCTGAATATAAACCATACTTGATAATCGGATTCGTGTATGCGTTTTCTTTTATCTGCAGGCTTACAAGAGCGATCGTTCTGAAACACTCAAATAATTAACACTGACGAAACATTTACAGATGTGCGATTCTGTCGTGTTACTGCAACCCATTGTTATTAGCAGTAGCATCATACCGCTAATGTGAGATAACGTTGTAGCTTCCCTAACTTCAAACAACGAGTGTATCGTTGCGGTGAATGGGTTACGATTACTTATGTAGCGCGAATTTTTTAAAAGTTAAAATATGTAATTTTTCTTTTTTAGTTTTATTTAAATTGCTATAATATATGCATGAG
>PNEQ01012387.1:13633-32829 GCA_003012365.1 Medauroidea extradentata
ATATATATATATATATATATATATATATATATATATATATATATATATATATATATATATATATATATATATATATATACACACACACATACATTTTTTTCGGAGAGCAATTTTCACAAGTCACCTTTACCAAAACCGGAGCCTTTCACTGAACAACCACCACCACATTTCCGGTGGTAGTACGCCAAACCTCCAACCGAACGACAAAACGCATCAAAACTTACTCTTCTGAAATACAATTATTCATGACCTCGCCCGCCAGGTCGAGGGGACTGTAAATAACTCAATGAACTCTGTTTTTCATAGTTCTTACTCATTAATAGATAACATTTTAAGTATTTTTCTAACCCCACCAAATTCCAACTTAGTCAAATTATATTCCAAGAAGGATTTCTACTGCAGCAGTTCGGGTTCGACCACCGCTGAAGTCATCACATATCCGTATTTCTTTCTGCTCCGACCGAACAATTTACGACCGTAGGAAAACATATGCACGATACATGTTATCTTTACTATGCCAGTGAAAGTATGGTCCAAAAAGAAGTGAATAAACTACTGAATAATTATTAATTTATTTATTAGGTTCAAATTGTTGATCGATTTATATTAAGGGATTTGTGTGAATAGTACCTTATCGAAAAGTGTTATAAAAAGGTTTCATTACAGATTTGTTAGTAATAATATTTACGAATTTAGTTATTAATTAAAAGGAATAGCACTCAGAATTTTAATGAAGACATCTCCTGAACTGTAAGCGGTGTGGCAACAATGTGCGCCATAAGTATTTAAATTTAATCTAGGAGAGAAACGTTCGACAACATGCAGTATTTTCGTAATCAGCTTGTTCAGCCAGGGCATATAATTTGATGACGACTCCGGGTGTATAAAACATCAAAGCATTTCGGTCGACTGATTTCATATTATCATAAGCTGTTGAAAAGTGTAATATTACGAAAATTTTTACAAGTTTATTTTAACGATGCTATCAGAATTAAAGTAGTTGCGGAGCTTATTGAGTCTGAACTCTTATACTATAAATATCGATGTACTTGTTTTGAAAGATTTTCAAGAACTTCGCATATTTGTAACACACTTTTCATGTAGGTGGGTTCATTATGATTGCAGTGTGAACAAATATTTTCTGTTGAGCAGATATTTAATCATTGTCTGAGAGATGTTTGGTCGACTCACATCAACATCTGGAGAGCTGGTTATGACCAACCGAGATGGATATGCCTTAAATTAGCTTGTTTTTCACTTGCTCGTTTGTCAATACAGGCCTCATTAATAACAATAAACGGATTTTTCAAACCAACATTTTAATAACTTAGTTTCTTGGTCGTGTAACTCTATTTATAAAACTGCAGTACGTAATTGCCTACCAACATTTCTTAGTGGATAAGTCCAGAAGGAAATTTCTACCGAAAAATGTAGTTAAGAGGTGTAGTTAAAAAAAATATTATGTTGTATATTCTAGAGAACTTCCACAGTACGTCGCGGCCGTTGCAATAAATTAGTCATATCGGGCAAGCCGATTTGCCAGAGATATATTTTTATTAACATTTCTGTACTGCTGGACTATGTTTTAATTCCCGTATACGTTACCTAATATCAGCAGTAGGTATCGTTGAATAAAAACCAGTTCTCCTGCCTATACAAACAAAAATATCGAGGACAAAATGCTTGATATAGCTGGGAAGGATATTATTAATAGCTGAAGTGTCAGTGGCATGCTCTGTTAGTTTTGCATTTTTCATCCAGAAGGCCCTGTCTACAATAAGAAGAAATTGTGACACTAAAGGACAGCACATTTTCAATACACACAACCCAGTCATCAGACAACATGACACATACAATGCTGCAGACATGAAGGCACTCATACTATAAACAAGGATGTTCTGGAAGAGTAAACCCGAGAGAGGGACTGCCTGGCAAGCTCAGTGACGGTTCTGAGTTACACCCGCTGAGGCCTGCCAGGAACATTCAAACATTGTAAACAATATCGGGACACAACAAGGGAAGACAGCTGGCATATTAATCCGTGTGCAAACATTAAAACCTATATATAGCTTTGTAAGCACACAATATATGATAAACAACAACTGTACACAGAAAAATTGCAATATCAATTATGCATAAGTTTGTTTAAAATATTTAGGGTACGGCAAAATTATTTATAAAACACAGGTAATCAAAAAGAAGGTATGAACAGCATGAGTTTCCTTGAATTAAAAAAAAATTAAAGAAACGCAACAGAGATTGTATATTTATCTCATTTGTAGGATCACAACACAAACAAACTGTGGCAACGCGGGAAGTTTCTCTGCTCATTCCCTTGCTCTTTATATTACAAAAAATTAGATGTAAACTAAATACTAACATTTCTAAAGTTCCCTACGCAGGAGGTATAGATCTTTTGAGTAGGGTACTCGACAGAAATTTGCTAAATATCTTCGGGGACAGTCTTGACCTTTGACCATGCTTGAGGATTCAGGCATACAAAACAATGTTCTAGCTCAGCTAATGACGACAGTATAAAAAGGTACAAGCACATCAAAAACACTATGATTAGCCATAGCTGTGACCACGAGTTAAGAGCTTTGGTTCATTTGGCATGGTAACGTGTTACTGATTTGCATCTTTTCTCTTCACTAACATCCACATGAAGAAATGTCTAAATTTCTCTGGTGTACCTCTATAAATGTTATAAAATAATTCACATTTACTGATTCAAACGTCATCGTATTCCAATTTTTTTTGTCGGAATGAGGGGAGGGTATATATATATATATACACACACACACACACACACACACTCTTGATAAACGGTAACAAGCTACGGATACCAGTACAGAAGAAAGACTTTTCTACAAAAAAATATGCCGTGTTACTGAAAGTATTTAATGGTGACGTGTGTTGGAGCTTTAACTTCTGATCAGTTAAAGAATTCGAGATATAACATTTTCGATGTGGACAATAACGTAATGTTAACTATATGCGTGGATAAATTTTGTCCCGTTTCCAAGTGTTCATGTTATTTGCATGATTTAAAATGTCATGAGTGCAATACTAGTAGAAAATAATTTCTATATACGTTTATTATGACTGCAAAATTACAATACTAAATTCCATCCAAACAAAAACCTTTAAAAAAGTGGGCATTACACATTCGGTGTCAATTGTATATGGAAAGGTATGCCACAAAGAATTTTATAAATTCATAATTTTTTCCCATTATCGTTTAAGCGACAGTTTTTAATTTTGTATTTAAGTTTGTTTGAGTTGAGTTTATATTAATTTTTGCACGAATTTTAAACCGTTAATTACTTCTACTTGTCTAATTGTTTTATTGCAATTAATAATATGTTTTTTTTTTGTTTCACTCATAATCAGCTTTGGCAATGAACAAAGCCCACGAAATATTTTAGCTGAATTATTCTTTGCCCACTGCCTGATTTAGAGTGGGGAATTCACAAGGTTTTGATAAAGGAGCTTCGCTAAATGCTTCACTGAAATTTTATCTTGAGAAAATGTTAATAGTTTTAGTAATTGTATATTTAATGTTTTGATACTGCTTAAAGAGCACTATTTTGCACCTTTCAAATCAAAATGTTTTGATGGTGATGGACCCTCAACAACCCGCGTTACAGGGCGGTTGTTGGTTCACAAGATGCCAAAATCTGAGTTAGTGCAACCCCCCCCCCCAAAAAAAAAATTATGAGTTAAGGTACACCAATGAAAAGGTAGGAATGAGGGCAAGGTCAGCATATCTACCCGAGAAGAACGCGCTTCGCTGAACTGGCAGGAAAAGTTAAGGGCGCGGTAACCCCAATTTTCATCATCATTATTTTATTTTGTATTTGTAACAGATATATTTTTTTCTGGTTTTAGACACAAAATGTGACTAAATTTTGCTCTTATGATTTTTTTTATCTCTCATAGTTTTCGCGTAATGGCTTGTTAAAGTCATATTTTGCATGTTTCCGTTTTAACGACTACACTAAAACCAACTGATATACCAAACTAAAAAAAAATCACACTGCATAAAGACATTGCAGGCTACAATTACATGCTCATAAAATTAAAGAATAAACATTATTTGTATTTTAAAAAATATATTGAAATTTTTAAATTTTTATTTTCAGTTTCAGCAATTTTTTAAAATTCAAATACATATTTTTTATTCTTAAATTTCATGAGCATGTCATTGTATCTTGCAATGTCTTTATCCACTGTGATTTTTTTTTTAGTTTGGTATATCAGTTGGTTTTAGTGTAGTCGTTAAAACGGAAACATGCAAAAATATGACTTTAACAAGCCATTACGCGAAAACTATGAGAGATAAAAAAATTTCGCAAGAGCCAAATTGAGTCACATTTTGTGTCTAAAATAAGAAAAAAAAATATCTTGTACAAATAAAAAATAAAATAATGGTGATGAAAATTGCAGTAGACCGCGTCCTTAATAAGATGATATGAAATGTGAGAGGAACAGCTACGGAATGCAAGGAACGAAGTGGGGAGGGGGGGGGTATAGGCACCAAGGAATGGCAACGTCTGTCATGTTTCTTTCCAGTGTTTCTTTCAGACAATGTGTACCGGGAGAGCACATGAGTAATTATAGGGGGAGGCAGGGCCTTAGTCAGGATTTGTGTTTGGGAAGAAAAAAAAAAAGGGGGGGGGTCTGCGAACTTGGGAATATTATATATGTCTGTAAATTAACACCCTCCCTTCAATAAAGCGCTTTAAAGGGGGTAGGCCCGGGATCCCTCCCAGGGGAAATTTTGGATTTCAAGGTACAAACGCCGGTCTTCGTAGAGTAGTGGATTAGGCGCCGGTCTGCGGTCGAGGGGTCCTGGGTTTAATTACCGTCTCGGGCATGGTTGTTGTGTTGTCCCTTCACTTCACCCTCATTAGCTCTTAATATATCGTTGTTAAAGGACCGTGAAACCCTGTAACCTCACCTTCAAGGTGCAAAATGGTGCTATTTAAGTAGTTTCCGTATGGTAAGGGGACGAGTCAGGAACCTCTTGACCTTCCCCGGCTACATCCCTGGGGGAACGGCATTGCTTACCCTTGACAAGGGACAAGGCGGGAAAGAGACATTGTTGAGAAAATTTGGAGGTGTAATGTGTAAAAGTTATAGTGGGTTATGTGTAAGCCATCTCGTAATTATAAATTTCAGCTAAAACTTATACTTTTTCTTATAATACTTATTTAATGTTTTATTGTAATATGTTTAAAGACAAGCCCACAAAAATTAAAATTGTCTGTAATTTGCGATATATTCATAACCGGGTTTACACTGAAAGTCAATAAGTTTCTAAAAATACTTTAATAACTGAAGATATAAATATGTATTTTATACAGTTAACAATGAAAGAAAACTCCAGTTATTAGTCAGTTGTCATGCCACATATGCCTAACTACAAATTACGTAGCCCTAAACTATAAGATGTATCAAAAATTGTTACAATAAAGAATTTAAGAAATAACATAAATTATGTTTTTAAAGTTAATCGAACTTCGTGGGAGACACAACAACTACATGAATTAAAGAATAGCTATTATGAATGTATACTCTTGCAAGGATAGGGAGTGCCGGAAATCTTAACAGCGGATTAAAAAAAAGCACAAACATTGAAAAACAGTAAAAGAAAAGAAAGAATCCGCAGATAACCTTGGCCTGTTTCTTATTTATTTTGTTATTTTGAAATATTGTTTCTTTTCTTTTGTAAATCTCCTGGACTGCCTTCTTAGCCATGCAGTGGCATACGTCCACAATAATTAGTGGTTAATAACGCCATGCTCTAATTTTGTTTTTCCCTATAGCGATATTAATTTTTGTACGCCTAAACGAGAGCAGATATAAAAATATCGTCTTCTTAATGTTGGCTGAATGTTTTTTTAAAGACAGTAAATACAATGTTTTAGCTAATTGTGTAATTAACTAAGTTCTGGTTAACTCACTTTTTAGTTCAAACTGTGTAATTTCTTGTTTTGAAAAATTATCTCACTGTAAAATCAATTTTAATTAAAACTGCTAAAAAGATTTTTGATATCTGTTCTCGTTTCAGCAAAAAAATCGCTAAAACAGTAGAACTGAACCCAAGGCCCTAATTCTTGATTCACTCCTACTACAAGAATCAAAGACCAATTTAATTACAATTTACAGGCAGTGGAATAAACCAACCGGGACACTACTAATATTCACTTGTGAGACTCTTGCCAGACGATGTCGCTGGTTGATGTATTTTCTCTAGTATCTCCCGTCTCCTCTGCCCATGCATTCCAGCGCTGCTTCGTACATTACTCACGCGCCATCGTTTTTCAAGATCGTAACTGTTAAGAGCTGCCCAAATGTCACTATTGTCTGCTGTGATGTGCTATACTACACATTTAAATCAAGGTCGCGACAATCTTTGTAGCAACTGCTATGGAATGGCCCTGTCATGTAATTATAGATACGCCATGCCCGTGTGAACAACATGTCATCAATACATATGTTACAGATTGCAGTTATCAAGAACTTTCTCAAAGAAAGTGTGCCCTGAAGCCAAAGGAGCCGATAGGGTTAGCATTCGGTTTGTTTTAAAAAAATCATCAACTTCGTACTTCCACTTATTGTGGATAAATTAAACCATTCTCTACATGCTCATGAGTTTACCACTGTTTGGAAATTAGTATTACTAAAGCCACTTGGTTAGCGTAGGAATGCCAACTAACTTAACAGCTTTTGCCCTATTTGCATATTACCTGCTGTATCTAAAGCTGTTGGATTTCTTGCACATAGGCAAATATCAAACTTTATTCATATAAACCCTCTTCTTGGCAGTCTTCAATCAGACTTTCGTAGCCATCATAACACGTGCACTGCCTTAATTAATATTACTGATGTCATAAGCTTGTCTATGGATGACAAGTATGTTACAGTCTTAGTGTTGTTATATTTCAGCAAGGCTTTAAGCACAGTTATTCATAATATTCTTTTAAAAAAGCTTTGATCATATTTTGGCTTTAGTGAAAGTGTGGTTCAGGGGCTGAGGTCTTACTCAACTGACCAAGCAATATGTTTTAATTAACAATAATCAATCTGCATGATTATCTGGGGATGCTGGTGTGCCAAAGAGCTCAGTGTTATAACCTCAGCTATTTCCCTTGTTTATTAATGACATACCATGTGTGTCAACAAGTCCAAGCACGACATCTACACTGACGATTTACAAATACTGTGTATCTCTCAGAACTTTCGAATATGTTGGTCACTGCGATTGATGACATAAACTATGATCTCGAGTCTATTCACCAATGGTCAGTTCGTAATGTTTTGAATGTCAGTCTTACTAATCCTCAGTGTATCTTAATCGGTTCACGAATTGTACTAAGTAGAATTTATTATGATTTACATTCAAATGTGTGCTTGGCTGGCATTCCTATACAGTTGAGTAAACATGTGAAATACTTGGATGTTATTTTATATAATAACCTTTCCTAGTCAATTGTTACCAGCTACGTAAGAAATCATTCTCTATATTGCACACCATTCGCAGGCATAAAAACTTTCTCCCTACACATTCAAAAGTTTCTTTGATCCAATTACTTATCTTTCTCAAGTGGAGCGCATACAAATTTAACCAAAAAATTGACATAAAAATTGCAGAGTGTACCAAATACGTAATTACAAACTTTACATAATCTTGACCCGCGATCAACTTTCAGTGTATTAAGATAAACTTAAATGGTTGCGACTTGACGAAAGGCGTGAATTGAATCACTTAACATTTTGATAAAATTTTAAACATATCCTGTCCTTACTTTAGACCGTTTCACTCTTATATTGCATTACAAAGTTATACGGGTTTTTCGCTCTTATTTTTCAACGCACGATAACTGCCATAAGTACTATCTGTTTCGGCGCGCGCTGTTGCCAAAATTCCAAAAATTTCATATTGGAACATTGATTTGAAATTTTTCGTATATTGCACAACATCAAAATGCGCACCGGGTGATATATTTGTTTCATAATTTCCACCAATGTAAGGGGTTTAAAAAATTCGAAAAATAAAACTTTGCACTTAATACTGTTATCATGCGTCATTAGACATTCACATGATTTCTTAAGCATCTAAAAATCTTAAAAAAAAAACTTAAACTGAAAACATAGCATTGCATTTTTATGGTACGTAAACTAATGCATCTGGAAGGCAACGAAAAAATTACAGGACTAAAAAATTTTCTTTGTTAATTGTATAGAATTTTTTTTATCTTACGTGCGTTTGATTACAGAATGAATCGTTGGATAGTAAATAACAGCCTTCCTTTAGTCAGCAGATTTTTTTCTTCCCGTGTGTCCAAGAGTGCACCCGTGTCTCGCGGCCACTTGGTTTGTTGTGTACAGTTTCTGAATTCTGAGCAAGAATTTCGTTAATGTGTGTTTTGTGTTAAACATTAATTTGTATAAAAGGGTAAAAATCCAAAAAGACACAATATAGATAGACTGCGAGGGAGGGAGCGAAACATAAGCTGAACATATTCCAGTTTTTATTTTACGTACTATTAACACAATTAAGGAATCTTTCACAGTAACCAGCTGTTCCAAATAAACCATTTATTCTCATAGGAAGAAACAACAGCAACATGGTACCTTTTACCAACCTACAAAGTTGAAGCCGAAAATAAAACGCGAACAAAACTACCCTAAGTAAATATAAGGCTACGGTCGATCATTTCTGTTCCTTGTGCGATAGGTATAATTTATTATTATTATTTATTGAAATGCTTTAATATTATATTTACTCAAAACATTCAATCCATAAAAAAGTAAGGATAACAATTTGGTTAAATTAAACATTAAAGCATACAATAGGCTACTTATTTATACAGAAAAATAACTGGAAATTTCGAGGCGTTTACTTATATTAAAACTGAAAGTGGATAGAATATATACATAGTATAAGCAAAAAATTGTCATCAGAATGTTCCGTTCTAAGAACTTTAAGGACGGTTTTAAATAAAAAGGAAATGTAAATACTCTATTATTCTTTGCTTGAGACTTTTTTAAGATACATCATATTCTGGGGGAAATCTGCTCACGCAAATATAGTTTTTAGTATTTTAAAAATGTGAGAATTTTATGTAATGTTAATTGTTGTAATACTGGTCATGTGCGGTCAGCAGAATGAAATAAGTAAATCAGTCAAAAACCTAAACTAGAGAAAAAACAAAAAAAAAAAAAAAAATCCGTCACCGTCTGTTTTAAAGTTTTCATAGTCATCATTTTTTTAGACAAAAAAATTCTTGCTTCGGCTTGTTAGATCATTGACGAAAATTCCGTAAGCTTCAACTTAAGGTTTTTTTCTTGAAAGAACAAAATGTTCATAGTAAAACAAATTTAAATTATACTGACAGACAAATTTTTTATATCTGCTTTCGTTGAAGCTTAAATATAAGTGACACAAAAGTAGTGGAAATGAGGGAATAATACTTTTAGTTAACATCACGGCCAAACATTTATGCTCTTTTGTTTCACGAAACACCCTATTTAAATTGCAATTTTAGCAAACGTTAACCATGACAAAAACTACCAGCTTTTCCAGTTTCTACACATCTGGTTTTCCATCGTCGTTTAATAATAATCAACATAACTCCAACCACATTCTTGTCTTCAGACAGACGCTACTCCTATGGACGAAATCTCATATTTTATCGGGAGTAGTTGTAATGATTAATAGGTAGTCTATGTAATAATTATGTATGTGCGAAGTGCCTATTACTACTAATCTATTGAATTCATACCAGTGGAGTATGTCAACTGTTTCATATATTAAAGTAATATAAATGTGATTAGATACATATTTTTAAGCTTAATCTTACATCAGTTACAATATATCAATTCAATTAAATGTAAAATTTAGTATTCTAGTATTCAATTTATGAAGTACTGTAGTACATGTCCAGAACTTCGTAACGTGCCCTGTACTGCAATCTAAGGTTGGTGCTCTCTTGGTATGTGTAGGTGTGTGTGTAGGTGTGTGTGTAGTGTGTGTGTGAAATTCTCAACTGCGTATTGCTCGATGTTCCCGCACACAATATCTCTGCAATGGAAATATGTTTTAAAATTGCCCTGTTAGATTTGAGCCATGTAAAGTGTAAAGGCATTATTAACCACACTAATGTTTACGTATGTACATATTTTTTTAAAAATAAATTTATGAAAACGTTACAAAATCAAACACTTGTTTAACAATGTTGTACAGTAAATTTTCACTTTAAAAATTTGAAAATTCCATGGTTAGAATCTAAGCTATTAGCATATTTATTCATGAAACTGCCGCCGTGTTTAATACGTCACCATCTTCATTCTACATGGCCTAAGTCAGTGCTTCCACTTCTAAACATTTTCGGAAATGTATACTTTATTCAGGATTAAGATATCAGTTTTTAAGCACAACATGTATAGTTCGGTCGATTTATGCTTCTTACCTACTGGACTGCAGGCGCGATCTTCTACAACACAGTTCATGTGCTAAAAAAGGTCTTTACGTAATAGGGCATTCTTTAAACAATATCTTATTTAATCAAAATCTTTGAAGCGAGCTTATGAAAATGTTTAAGTGGCAATCTCGTATTACAGATTTAGCCAACTTTGTTAGCAAACATTTGGCCCGTGGTGCACATCTTAAGTGTTATTTTTAAATGTTTTAATCAAAGTTACAGAAGTTTAATTGTGAAATATTTGTCTAGAAACGCATAATAAAGACAACAATATTTACTCGCAAATTTCTGCAAGGAGTATTTTTTAGGATTTGTCGGTTTTATTTTATTGTTACTTCCAAAAACGTGTTTGCGTCAATTTATCATATAATCCCATGTTTTCGTTCCCAGATTTGACAATTTCCACATATTTAAAACCTTTTTTTCCTGGTCCTACCCAGACCTCATACAGCATTTCTTTCCTTCCGTTTACACACTCCTGTATTTCACAGAACTTTTAGCCGGCCCCTGGACGAATGTTTGGATTGGGTTGCACAATATATACTGTAATCTGGCTGTCTTGAATCAGAGTACTGCACTTTTGTGTTCTTGAATTCTTGATTTCCATTATCGTTATATTACATACTTAAAACATTCTTGTAGTAATTTATACTTTGCCTAAATTTACAAGTTTCTGAAACATTAGTTGGAATGAAAGAAATTAGACTTCTTCTCATTTAACATGCCTGCTCTTACAGTTAGTAATAACTCGATGACATACCACATCATTGAAGAACATTGCCTCACCCAGTGATAGTAGGCAGTGTCACTGCACTGCTGAAGAAACAGAACTATGGTATTACTGTACGAATTAACAAAAAAAAACATATTTTTAAGAATTGCTTTTACACTGTTGATCAGCATCAAACACTTACCGTCAGGAACAAGGAAGTGATAATTTATACAAGTGACACAATAATACAAAATGTGGTTGAACGTCTGTCACTAAAAGAATTTTTAGCAATATTTCTTAATTTCTTTATATTTTTGTTCTCTGTGAGTAAATTCTGCTTTAATGTCTCTGTATGAATATTGCAGATATTGCATTCGCTCTACAGATAAAGGAATGGGAATATCTTTTAATAAAATAAACTCCTAAAACTACTGGAGGATTGTTGTGTCATTGATATTTGTTAATACAATGCAGTATATACTTACTTTTTTTTCACGTTTTCATCCTTTGCTTTATCAGCTTTCCATCAATATTAAAAAAGCCATAATATCCTCATGTAGTTTGCCAACTTTGAAGATTCTGGTTTTAAATTGTTGTAGCGTGATAAAAAGTGATAAAAAAACATTTGTATGAAGAACAAGCCACACTTGTCTACATTTTGTTGATTATTTATTTCTTATATGTGTCATTTATGCTATCTGATGTGTATACGTAATCTTTATCAGATGTTATAATGAAAACTTATTACTAAGTAATCTCAAAATGAATGAGTTGGGATGTGTATTCTCATCCGTTAAAGGTTATTTCCTATGTGTATTTAGCTGGTTATGCAAGTTTGTGAGGAGCAATGGCAAGTGGCTTGAGGTAAAGAGTTACCTGGCGTACACAACTGCAGTTAGTGTATGATTATGTAGTGAATGCCATGATAAATGCCATGGATTCTCACTTAGGCCTTATCTACATCACGGAGCACAAAAGTGCCACAACATGAGAGCATTTCAGTTAAACACGCGTAGAGATTACCTGGGTGGAAAAGAGCTTGATTTAGCTATTTGTTGTGCGCTCCTTCCTTGTAAGAGTAAATTTACAATTAATTTTCTAGCTATGAATTTATCCACTAATAATATAAACCATTTAAGTGAATTAAAAGGAAAAAAATATTTACTTTGCTGATAATTACAATGTGGTATGGATTTAAATGGGTAAACCACTTTGAATGTTAACTTGTCAGCTACTATGATTTGCGACATATTTTAGACTGAAGTAGTATTTTGTACTTTGCTATTTACACAATTTATTAAACGCAAGGTTTTTATGTCTGTTTGTAGGAGTTTGTCATATTTTATGATTGAAAGAAAGTCAATTTTAAATCCATTTAAATATTATTATAATGATGGCTATCCAGACAAAGATATATTTCGTAAAAATAATTTATATATGTGTTTTGTATTAAGTTTGTGTATCAATGCCAGAGCAAGTTTATTTTTACCCAGAAAACGTAACATATTGTATATCTCTTGATAGTATCAATTAGAGAATAATGTTTAGTTCACAATTATTTGACTTAAAAGAATAAGTCGATCACTGACAACAATACAAAGGCACACTTATGAGAATTCTTGAGCATGTCCAACATTAAATTTCCACTAAACGAACTAAACATTACATTTTTGAATATTGTTTACTTCCTGATAAAACTTATGATTCCTGAATCAAATATTGAACACAACGACAGAGAAAGAGAAATTATAGAGATTGTTGAAAGGTAGTTGTTAACATGGATTATGTCAGCTACTAGGTACGTAATAGGACATTGTAATACTGTATGTTCCTCAGTTTAAAAAATGCCATGAAACTGATACCAGAGATTTAGTTTTGCATGTGCAGAAGTTCATATATCTAAGAAAGCGCTGAAGTTGTTGACGGATTGGCCTTGACATGTCTGTTTTAAATCTAATACATTAAATGGCAATGTTTCGGTGAATTTATATGTATGTATTGTGTCGGTATGATTGATGCGTGACAATATGAATGGATACAAATTCCATAATGAATGATTCAGCCACTTTAAGGCATGTCTTAATTTTGGAAATTGCAATAGTGAATACCACAGAGCTACAGTGTGACATCCAGCGGTATGTATTTTATCTCAAAAAATTCTCTGTTTTATTATAATCTTTTGAACAAGGATGTATGTATTGTGTTAACAAACTGTGATTACGCAAAATGTAACTTCAAAACCTAGAATGTGAACATTGTTAATGTGCCATTCAACAGAAAGTGTCTTCATGTTTGAATCAGGACATTGGGAAGAGTAGAGCGCTGTAGGACAGGTGTAGAGCCTCGCATCAGTGCTTAGGATCGCCTGGACCTAGACGCTAGTGTATCTAGACGCTAGTGGATCTAGGCACCGGTGGATCTAGACGCTAGTGGATCTAGACGCTAGTGAGTGTTTGGAGTACAGTCCTAGACGCAAAAAGAGAGAATCGTAATCACTTTCAACACAAAGCCCAGTTCTACTTATTTGACTAACGCAAAACAGCTTAGCGTTGTGACCATAAGAGACTAGCTGGAACGAAAATGTTGCACATACTTTCTATTCGAAAGTTAGGCCTACATCTTAGAGTCAAGTGTATGAATAATAAGGTACGAGATGCAGTAGGCATTTCAGCGCACGGCTAGCCGCTTGAATCTTTCTACACACACTGGGAGTTGGAAAACTTGTTTAAAATACAAATGAGTGTTTACTGAAGTTTCAAATATTTCAAAATTGTATGGTTTCCTTCTTAAATTAATGTAGACCAACATATTGCCTTATTTAACCCCGTTACTCTTTATAAATATGTACTACTAAATAGTTTTCTCTCACATAACTTAATGTATAGCCGACACTACATTTGTACAAAACGTCACATGTAGCAGCAGTTATTAGTGAGAGAGTTGGTGAAGGCGTTGTTGTCAGCGTCTCACAGCAAGTTCTTAAGTGATGGTGAATATTCCATGAAGAGATTACGTTGAAATATGGGAATACAAAAGAAGGAGAAGGAATAGTGATATTAAAACATCTCCTTATTTAACATTTATTCTACATCGATCGATAACAGCTTGTGAAGAAGCAAGGCAAATATGAGCCTACGCTCCTCACGTCAATTCGTAGTATTGGTTTTCTCTTGAGTATCCGGGCTCTGCGACTGTGTCAGGCTCTTCGTAAACCGGCTGAAAAATACAATCATATACTGACGTACATTATAGCACTGTAGTTTGTGTTCATCATAATACAACATACTTAGCTCAGGATTGACATTCACGAGTTGGAATCCCAGCTCCGAGACAACTAGAGGAAACAGTTATAGACCCAAGTGGAAGCAAGTTGTGAAATGTGATGACTTTAGTTAAGGCTACGGAATTAATGACGAATTGTCATGACTGCCCCTATACATTGCAAAATATTTAAGTTTTCATTAGTTCACGACGTGAGTATTAATGAACTTGAGAAACATGGCTGCCTGGAGCTTTTGCATTCGTCTGAGGCACATAAGAGAGGCAGAGATAAGGGTGTTATTGCTGATGCAGCAAGTGTCCTGTCGCCCTTTCAGTCGAAGCAGTGAACTATTCGTCAATTGTTTGTTAATCTCTACATTACGAGACGTTAAGCAGTGGCAATACAATGTCATTGTTGGGGAATAAGAAGAAAATAATTGCAAGGTCCTTTAATAATTTCGTCTATTGAAAAACATCAGTATCAAAAAGATGTTTTAAAATAGTGTAGAAGTTACCCATGTACGTTCTTAATATGTATATAATATTTTTGTGTACTTGGCAGTAATTTTGTTATGAATTATTTCGAAATTATATAACTTCTATATCGTATGAATGAAGCTCATTTGAACTATTGTGTAAAGGAATTATAATGCCTGATGGTAGACAATCATTAAATTTTCCGCATAGCTGTTTTAGTGTGTTGAATTATTTGTGCCACCATCCTTTACCGAGGTGTTTTAAGGCATCTTTCGATCACAAAACTCATAATGCACGTCCTAGACTGAAAATTAATGTGTAATTATACATAACGTTTAGTAAAATTAAACTTTTTGAGGAACCTGATAAACTTGGTCTAATACCAAGTAGTTTATTAAGTCACTAATATTTTCTTTTACGTGTAGGTATAGAGAAAATTCTCAGAATCTAATCTCAACCACGGTCAATTAATTACAACATTTAAATTCGCCTTTATATCACATTTTAAAATTGTCCTGTGAAAGGTGGAATGAGAACTGTCTCTAATGTCGTCTGTAGTAAAACATGTTTTCATATGTTTCACAGTCACATAGTCTTGGTTGTAGTCAAGAACTGAATAATATCAGCGTTTGTAATAAGAATTTACACTTTCTGAAAGAAGCAAAATACTTTATTTCTTGGTGAGCAATGTTATCAAAGCAATATTGGCTTCGGAAGCAGCAATGATTACAAATTGTTAATTACATTAAATTTCTGTGTAAATGATTGTGCACTAATGCTTCAGTTTGCATTTGCTTTGATTACTTAAATGTTATCAAGATCTGCTCGTGCATGCTAAACAATAAAATTTTTTGCTTAAAATTACTTATTTCATATTTCAATTTTCAGCAAACGACTCAAATATTTCTTACCGAATTGTATATATACATAAAAGAGAACAATTTACACAATTTGAGAAAATCTCATGACGTGCGGATGAAGCTGAACAAACTGCCAGGAATAAACTGGCATGATAATGTTATAGCTTAAAAAAAACTGTCCTTTTACTAAGTCCGGTGAAATAAACCACTGAACTTAGCACTGTCGCCGTGGATAATGTGGTGAGTTGATTGTGCTGTACATTTCGTTCACAGCGAGGTCATCAGAGACGGTGACACACAACTATATACACTGACAGGACCTGGGAGAGAAGTTGGACATGGCCTTAGTTCAGAAAACATCTCAGCAATCGCCTGGAGAGATTTTGGGAATCCATGGAAAACAAAAACCAGGATGGCCGGAGCCGGGGATTGAACGCGGTTCCTTCCGAATGTGAGTCCCAATGTGTTACCACTGAACCTTCTCGCTCAGTCGTCGTGGATAAGATTATAGACTAGCTCTCACTGGAGTGGGATGCTCTGAGAGACAGAGACAGATGTGTTGTTCAGGTCAGCTTGAGGAATGTAAGGGGTGAGCATATATAAGTGTGGAGCAGAGACGGAACAAAGGTAGGAGTGGATAAGATTATAGACTAGCTCTCACTGGAGTGGGCTGCTCTGAGAGACAGAGACAGATGTGTTGTTCAGGTCAGCTTGAGGAATGTAAGAGGTGAGCATATATAAGTGTGGAGCAGAGACGGAACAAAGGTGGGAGTGAAACCAGGAATGTCCCACCAACATCCCAACCAAAGTAGTTTCCATAGTACTCTCTTGAGAGTTACAGGTTGAAGGGTAGGGAAGGTCAATTTACTAACGTCTGAACCAGACTTGGGTCCACTGCACTTGTGCCGCAAGTTTGTCATTTAGGCTAATAAACATAGAGAGTGTATTTTACAAGAAGCGTCCACATATGAGAGAGACGACTATTTTCATGGTCACGAGTCCCTACTTACGCTGCTTTAATTAAATATTAGTTTAAATTCTAAAAGGAACTGATATCATAGACTCTCATATAGGTTTATTGAAAACTGTTTTCACCATGCAAATTAATTATTTTTAAAGCAAAAAATTGTATAATATTTTCTTTGGAAAATCAGGCTTTATAATAAAAAACAATGCTCACCTTCTGTGTGACAGGTTCACGATACGTACTCCATTTTAAAATTAAAATAATATTCGCGAAAATCAGCGTAAGTAGAAGACCATTTACCTTAACAATGTATTGTAATTAATACGAAATAACAATAATAAAATTGAAAAATAACTGTCAGCATCGTACAGTAAAACAAAAATAAAAAAATAAAAAAAAATAAATATATATAATATCAAACGGAATGTAACTTACTGCAAAAATGGACACAATTTATAAATATTTAAGTTCAAATTTTGTTGAAATAACTTTTAACATCTTTAATTTTTTTATGTAATCAACCAAGTATTCGATATTTACTGAAAATATATTATGTAATTTAAATTAATTTTGAATTGTCAATTAATATAAAATATTATTTTTGTGTTAACTCGCAAGGAACTTTGCACTAAAACAACGGAAAGCAACAATGAAGAAATGCAGAAAACTTGGGAAATCATCCAGTGTATTATTTAGCTCGTGAAATGTCAGAACACAGGTCCTCTGAACCGCTGGACTGAAGAAAAGGTCTTTATTTTGACGGGAGAGTTGTTCTGTTACATCTGAGAGACTCGCTAATTTAACAGTAACAATAAGTAAAGCGAGATGAAATTACACTTAAGAATACAATTCGTAAGTACGATGCGCTTACTGTAGTAGACAAGTGCCAATGTATAGTCTGAAATTTGCCCAACTGATGGTAAGAGGTTTGTTCCTTTCTGTATACAAAACTGGACAATCCTAGAAGATTAGTGAGATTCTCATGAAATAAAAAAAAATGTGATATAACATTTACTAAGATATCGGTGCAATATTAAATTTTTTCATTTATTTTTGAAAATGTATCTTGTCAACTATAGGATCTTCCTTCATGACACGTTAACCTAAATTTCGTGCCTTTGAGTTTGACAAACAATATTAATAGTGGAGATGACATGGATTAATTACAACAACAGTTAGTAAGCATGCGAGTTTGTGAATATGTCTTTCAAAATATTAAGGAATACATGACCGCGCGCTAAGTTTGACGTCTACAAAGGGATAGGATGAAAATAAAATATCTGTATGAATATTACAAGGCCTTCACAGAGAATATACAGGCTGTTACGAAAAGGAATGGCCAAACTTACAGGAAACATTTCAAACACACAAAGAAAGAAAATATGTTATATCGACATATGTCCGGAAACGCTTAATTACCATGTTAGAGCCTCTTCCATTATCTCTCGTTCGTCGTTACATGTCATCGTAAAAAATATCTAGCGTTTCCGGACACATATCCATATCACACATTTTTTTTCTTTGTGTGTGTGTGGAATGTTTCCTGAAAGTTTGGTCATACCTTTTTGTAACATTCTGTATACAAGAGCTTTGCTTTAAAAATATACTACGAAAAGCCATGTTTTAAATACCTCTGTGCTTTTTCTATTCATTGTATAAGATTCTTCTTTCTTCCTTAGGGATATCGGGCAAACCTGAAACATTACCATAAATAATGTATTCAGAAATACTGCAAAGCATTTAACCCTGGGACCAGAGGCCTACAGAGGAGTTGTTTTTTTTATATTGTATAAAAGTAATGTTCTTGATTTATCATTGTTGAAAACAGTAAACAACACATGTTATTGTTAGACATATTACTTAAGCTATTTTTCTTAACAATATTCAGTAACATAGAGAAGAAGCCATACACATTATCACCGAAGGAAAGCCCACTGTAATTGGGAAAAGTATATTTATTTAATCTGTTACTGCACAGGCAATTCTGGGTACAAGCCTGTTCTTTTTTCCGTCGCACAGACGATGGTGGACTTTCACTTCTGTCACTGTAAAATGCATGCACCACATCATAACTCTTTTGTGTCTGGCACTCTATATCACTGCAGACAAATTTACATTTGAATTTTGCTATTGTCACCATCTCACGCCATTAGTATCAGGTCTATCTTTTCAAATATGCTAATAGGCTGATGGTAACCAATATTTGGTAAAAACACTAAACAGCGATTTGGCATACACTGGAGATGCAATCTGGTCTTCCTCCGCCGGTCGTCCAAACATCATGTCGCTCGGGAGACGGAGCTCTCTTCCAAACAGCATCCTTGATGGTGTCACCTTATGTTCGACCAGAGCAACACGTCGCGCCAAATTGCCTTGACAGTGTGCAGGGATAACAATCTCACTTGATTCCGGCAAAACAGCTGTCT
>PNEQ01012388.1:9604-32829 GCA_003012365.1 Medauroidea extradentata
CCCAACCAATCCCTTCCTCAACCACCGTCGACGACTTTATTTGCGCCTGATTACACAGCGCCGACTTTTTTATGGAGGAAAAACAAACCTGTATTTTTTTAAAGCCGTGTTAAGAAAATAGTGTGCGTCACCTCTGACCAAGGGAGTAAAATAGTTGAGTGGTAGCTCATACCGCTCGTTTACAAGGGAGGTCGTTAATTCGACTCAAAACGGCGTGTCTTACGTATATTAATCACACACATGTATAGGTCTATATGCATGTATGTATGTTTACGTACACGATTATTTTCTTCTACGCGTTGTGCTGTGGTTGGTGAAGTGACTAGGGCGCTCGCCTCCTACCAAGGTGATTATGGTTCGATTCCCGGCGGGGTCAACCCGGATTTCCGCAAGTGAGAATGGTGCCGGACGATGCTGTTGATCACTTAAAACCACGTTTTTCTTAAGTGCGACAAATTCGGGAACGAATACGCCGAGAAACAAGCCTTTGCTCGCCGGGTACTAATGATAACACCTTTATCAAAACCAAACTACTAATGACAAACACAATAAATAAATAAAGGTATCAGTTCTGAGAATTAATTTACACGGACAAATTATTCAAGTATCTTTGTGGAAGCTGAACACTTTTGCAGGAAACTTATAGTGTTCATAATTTGTGAAACAACACTAGGTGTCCACTGTACACTACGCGATTTAAATTGTTTATTTTTTTCACATGTGGCAATTGTTCCCTATGTTCAGTCCTACTGTATTTTGAAATTATTTTACGAATATTTGATTCACTCCTACGACGAGTAGGCCTATGATTACAGTACAAGTTCATGACATGCGGAGTTTCAGGAGCCCATAGTAGCCGCATAAACAGCATAGCTCACGAAATTACAATCATATCTATCCCTAACCGTGTCAAGTCAATCCGACCTTGAATTATGTGTACTCTAGTATGAAGGTCTTGAATGTTAGCTGTCCACCGCGCCAGTACAAACATACTTGATAAACCGGTTTAAAATATAACGGGACAGTTTGCTTTCACCCATATTTTCAATTGTCATTTAATTGAGAATGTGGTAATGTTGTAATTCAGATCTAAACTTTGCCCACGACCGAGGACAATTTTTAGTTTTTTTAATTTTTTTTTTTAATTTTGATAGATTCTTTAGATTCTGACTGTTGGTATTTGTCCAAGCTTTGCGTCTAATTGGTACTTTACTGCCCTGATTTTAATTGTATTTTTTTTAGCATTTGTTTTCAATTTTTTGGTGATTTGGTGTCTTTCGTTGTATAGGCATTTGCGATAAAGTGATTGTATTTTTTAAGACTCAGAAGGCGCTGAAAACCATTTCAAATAACTGTATCTACTAAAAGGAAACACGTTTGAAGCTATAATATTATTTTAATTATTAAAAACACGGCACGCGTATTATCAACGAGTTTTAGACTTCTGAAAGTTGCTAAAATCGGCTCTTTCAGACTGCTGTATCTGGAAAAATACTTATGTGATTCGTAAAACATAAGCAGAGAAGCATTTGGTTGACTTTACGCCACCGCACACTCCACAAATAAAATAATAAAGCCACCACTTAAAATTCCGATTTTTTTTAAATTCTAAGCGCCAATTTAGTGGACCGACTTTATATGAAGGCCGTACTAGTCTTAGCGCGCGCAACTGCTTCCAGCGGATAAAAAAGCATCTCTCGAGGACTTGTCCGAAGGGAATTAAAATGTCGGTAGATATACGGCAGTCGGTCACTACCCGTGGGAAAGGCGTGCTACTTGTGCCATTTTTGCGCTCGCAGAGTTGTATGACTTGTAGTGGAAGAGACTGTGGTACAAGTGGAGAGGGAGGCGACAGTGTCAACAGAGTGAGAGAGAAGTGGGTGCTAAGGCGCTAAGCCACCACAATGAAGTGATAACTGATGGTTATGGGCGGTACGTGTACTGTGTACATCATCGCCAGAGAGAGAGAGAGTGAGAGAGAGAGAGAGAGAGAGAGAGAGAGAGTGAGAGCACGCATGCACATGAGCTATCAAGCAGCTCAATCCGGCAGCCGGTACACGCATCGAGGCACACCCTATGGTCGGAGCCAGTAAAAATTACCATAAATACCTCTCGTACACTTGAAGTCGGTGGAGGGGAAGCAGGAGGGACTTAACTGTACAAGTACGTCGTCGTACAGAGCTAGTTCGTACCGCGTAAGAACACTTGCCCGGTCCAAGCGGTTCCTTGTTCGATCCCGAATACAGACCAGCCGCACAAGAGACGGTAAAACGCATGACTCGCTCTCCGGAAGACTCGGGGTCGATTCCAGGTCTGGCGTTCTTGTGTTGTGATTCCCCATGGTTTCCTGAAATCACTTCCGGAGAATGCTGTTATGGGTTTTCAAAATCCACATCACCGTGGATAGAGGCATTTAAAATTCACGGTATTACTTGGTAACAGCGGTGGCGGCTCGTGGGTTGTTGCCAGGTGGGGATGCAGTTGCCAAGAGCTGTACAGGGTTGTGCGCTGGTCGACTCTACAGCCACTGACACGCTGATGTGCAGGTGACGCTTACTACTGAGTGGTCACAACACATCTAGTAGCCTGCAAATATTTCATGGTCGTTGGTCTACGGCGCGTTCATCAAGAGTGTACAGTTCCGACTATCTGCAGCCCTACCTGGCAACAACCCACGAGCCGCCACTGAGTAACAGACTACTTCATTGCTACGTCCATTGCCGAGCACAAGCTGGGAGTTCATTGGCCACGAGTCTATGTTTGTAGAGACTGGAAAAATTCTTGGCGTCTCTGACCTGTGGACTAGCCTCCAAGACGACATGTTTACTGAAAAGTCATCCGCTTCTGATTGGCTACACGATATTACATAGATACGACATACGTGGGCTTGCATTTAGTTGCTTCTTTATTGTTTACTCGTTTCCGTCTACGAGATGTCAAATAAGTAGGGACCGGTAGTTTTCACGAAAATATTTTTGTCCCACTTTGTTTCAGTGTTTTACATGCACACCTGCAGCTCAATTTCATGATTATTGGCAGAGTGTTTTTGTGCAGAGTTATTATTCATTTGACTGTGCCAATCAATACATGGATAACTGTGACACAACACGTCTGTGATTTGGGGGTTTAACCTCCAGACGTTGTATGTTAAGGCATCCAATCACTGACCACAAAGCAGAGATGCAGGTGCGCACGTAAGGCACTGAAACAAAGTGCTGCAAAAATCTTTTCGCGAAAATTACCAGGCCCTACAAATAAGTCTAGTGCCAATCGTGAAGTTTGTATTTTTAGTGCCCAAAAGAAATCGTGAATTATTCAAGTCGCTATCTATTTTATCCTGTCATTTACGAGTGTGACCAATTTACAGGAGTTTAGTCTCTCTGTCGCGTAATAGTTAACTGTTGGCCAGAAACACTCTGCTGCAAGCCACAACATTGCAGTCCAACGTGAAACGTCGAGCGGCCGTAAAACAGTTTGCAGTCTAGTGTTGTGTCAAAAAATAACGCGTACTTTGCAGCCGAAGTTGTCAGATGACTACGGAACGAAATGGACGTACGGAGGCGAAATCCCGAGAAGGGTAATTTTCGGACGACATAAAATGGATGGCGTGCCTTCTGAATAAAAATTCTTAGTATGTATGGCATGCGTATTTATTTTTGTGTATTTATAATAGGTTTCACTTACGTTCAGTAAATTTCGATAGTTCATTGGACCGTCACCGTTAATATTGTTAGATGACATTAACAATGCAAGGAAAAACTCGTGTGTACGCTGGAATTAATGTCTCAGGTTCATTTAGGGGTCTGAGAACCAAAACGTTCTGCTGGCGTATTAGTTAGAGACTAACAAAACTCGCGTTGTTCCATTATTTGGCGACAAGACTGGCCTTCACTACACTGTACATATAAGAGGAAAAATATAGGGCGTTTGGGAATGAATGGTTGTAAATAACATGGGTGGTAGACAACGTGAAAATAAACATTATTTGTTAGAGAAAATTTGTTCTTCAATCGTTCACCCTTTCAGCTACTGGACTGGCGCCTCGAAGTTCGCGCTAAATTAAAAATCGCGCACTTCCGTTTGTCCCTGTGCATTTTGCAGGGTGCTATTTCAGGACAAATGTTCTCCAACAATAATATTTATTTTCACGTTGTCTATTACCTATGTGATTTACGACCATTCATTCCCAAACATCCCGTACATATTCTCATTTACATGTGTTACATCTTTGCAGAAGATTGGCCACACTACTATTGAAGCATTCGCCACGGCAATACACGACATTGTCGGCCAACGGGAGACGTCCAACGTGCATACAGCTGTTTGTAATCTAGTCCGATGCCAGAAAACAATGCGTATTTCACATGTCTCAACACATAAATATTCAATAGCTCCCTCAAAACTGTCAAAATTTTCTGACATTAAGGCCTGGACCCCTCATTTATTTCAAACAATGGCAAATTACTCGAATATTTTTTAACCAAATACTTTGAAACATTTTGAGACTGCATATAGTCATATGATTCACAATTTTAGCAGAGCGTTTTCTTAATAATGTACCGTTTGCTAGCAAAAATTATTTCGCTTCATTTTGCCTTATTTTGACCACAAAATATATGATATTTCAGGGGCAAAAATCAAAAAATGTGTTTGATGTATTGCAACAGAAAAATACATATACATACGAATATATATATATATATATATATATATATATATATATATATATATATATATATATATATATATATATATATATATATATATATATATATATATATATATATTCGTATGTATTGGAAAATTTCGCGAATTCAATTACCTGTAGGCTAGAATCCATTGTACTATGCATACTCAAGCCCTGTTTATTCGTTCCTTGTATGTTGTTCCACTGAGTAGCAGCTAGTGGACAAATGGTCGGGGTTTGAGTGTGCATAGTACAGTGGATTCTAGCCTGCTGATAATTTTCCAGTCCATATATGTAAGTGTTAAAACTGTAAGATTAATTATTGATATGTGCTTTAATTTGCGTTAAAAATATTTTCGAAGCCACTGCAAAACTAAGGAGGGAGGCCTTAAGTCAAACAGAGTACACACACACACACACACACACATATATATATATGTGTGTGTGTGTGTGTGTGTGTACCATCACGTCATCGTCTGGAATGGGTTTTCTTATCGTCGGTAAACATATTTGAGTTACAATTACTAGTTTCTTCGAAAAAAAAAAAGTTTCTTCGAGAACGCTACAAAGCTGTACAATCACCAGGTAGGTGACACATCCTTGCCTGTCATATATTCGCTTGAAATGCAGTGCAGGTAGTACTGATTATTCATTTTTGACGAAACTATTGAACTCGCACTTCCGTTGTTTATCCAACAAAAGAACACACACATTTAAAGCTATATCGCGATAAGTTTAAAAATGCGGCACTCTTGTTAGAAATACGATTTTAGAACACCAACAAATTCCTAGAATAGACTTTCTACGACTTGAGTTTCTAGGGAAATACCAACCAGACTCGTAAAACACAACGATAGAAACACGCCTTGGACTTTAAACCATACTTCTCGTTAGTTAAATGCTGCGGTCGCTACTCAAAATCCTGTAGGAATAATGATAATACAACACCTCACATTATTTGCTTTGATTGCGCTGAGAGGTGATTCTGCATTACATACAGCAACGTCCTTAGCACTCCATTGATTTTGTGCTTAACACACTATGCAGTATGTATGGTGCTATGATTGATATGATGTAAGTGTAACTAGCGTGTGATAATGTCAAATATAGATTTATATCGGCAGAAGTGTTTACGTAGCGGTTAATAGTGTTGAGTCGGATTTTTTTTTTATGTACGCTATATTTAAAAGTTGATTTCTAAATCGTTTAAATAACTGCGAACACGTTGTTTACAAAACGAGCAAAAATAAAAACTACCGGTTTTCATAAAAAAAAAAACAGGAGTTTGGCTCGATAGCAACGCAAGGAAGCCAACCGTTACTGAAACTGGTCTGCACGGAAGACAGTTGGACGTGTCTTCGCATATAATTGACTCGTACTAGCAGAATGTCGAATTATGAACGGTTTCAGAAAATTAAAGGTAAAGCCGTTGTATACTATGCACTGACATTGAATGTTTTTGACTTACTTTGACCATTGCATAGCGGATTTGGATACCTATATGGTGTTTTTGTTTTCGAATATTATTTTTTAATTTTTTATGAGAGCAGATACAAGAAAACCGTAAAGAAGATCTGTAAAAAATGTTTTACTGTGTAATCGAATTTGATAATAGAAAAAAAATTGTATATTTTGCTTTGAAAAATTAGGCTACGTAGGAAACACTATTCTCAATAAATCTGCGGTAGTTTTAAGATATCTGCACTTTTTTAGAATTTATATATATACATTTATTTATTTATTAATTTATTATAACAACTTACATAAAAACCTGTGACATCGAGTAATGCTGAAAAAACTCTTGGCTATGTATTGGTATCATACACTGTCGATGTTTTTCATTAAAATAAATGTAGTTTCCAGCGAAAAAAAAATTTTTTTAGAATTAATAATTTACGTCTGTAATGCTGTGTCAGAGCCGCAGTTTTACTGTTCTCTGCTCGTACAAACATTATAAACTAATTTAATTACAGAAATTAAATACTATGCGGTAGGAGTAAAAGCTCTGAACAATTTTATGATTCCTTTATACTTCCTTATCGGTACGCCTATGTGATTCACGGTATACTTCGTTAGCTGAGGCAGTTGCCTTTGAATTACGTGGATAAATGGGTCATTGCTAATTACACCCCATGTTATACATCAGATTCCGTCATGTTTATCACGATAATCCATATTTTAACAAATTTTTCACTAAAAATAATCAAATGGTCACGAAAATTGCTGTCTAACAATTCACGTTAACTAAATGAAGTGAATTAGTCTCAGATAAAATTTTATTGGCCATTTCACGTTTATGCATGAAACCAGTGCTATTAAGGTTCATTCGGATTCAAATAAACTAATTTTATAAAACCAACAGTTATTGAAAAATAAGTTGTTTTCAAAAATAAAAAATACAAGGCATTAAAACATTGTAATAGGATATTTAGCGATTTTCAAGCACGTTCGATAAAGTAACAGTTTAAATATTTAAGATAATACCGTTTTTTCTTTCAAATATGTTTTAAGGTACACAAGAGAATAAATTTTTAATTCAAATTTTTCTGTCGAAGAAATGTTTACTTTGGTACTAAAAACTGTCTACATTTTCGCCCGGCCTCGTACTTTTGTACACGTGTTTTTTTAGGGTGTGACATCTAGTTAAGTGTGTTTCTACAATTTGCTAATTACTTAGGCAATTTTTTGTTGCATTTTCCTCCGTAATAGGATTTTCTCGAAAATGTATTGGTACTTATGTCAAGAGTTCTCATTTTGGTTCATAAACATAAAAAACACGCAACAATAAAATAATATTTCACGTGTTTACATTACAAATAAAGTGGGCTCAAAAATAAACCGGCAACAATGCTTAGAAAAATATTATTTGTGTAAACAAAACGCTATTTACACAGAAATATCTACTGCAGTTGTTCTCACAAAAGCGTCTTCTTTTAATTATATGCGCGATTCTTTAAATTAAATACCATGTACACTCATGTATTATAAAGATTATATATAAATTCAACTATTTATACTATTTTTTATTATACTATTAAGAGGATAAAAATATAAATAAGTTCCAGTTAAAAATTCAATAAGTTGTCTTTGCTTTATAATTTCACCTCAGGAATCAACATGGGTACCAATTGGCAACCTGAGGAATATAAATATTTCACCAAAACTGCCCAGTATGTGTTATAACATTGGGTTACATTAATCAATGTAATTAAATATTTCCATACAATATGTCAGGAGTAAGCCCATGAACATAAACAAGAAGTAACGACCCTTAGTTAAAATTATCTGAAACTCGTCTTCTAGGTATTTTGAACTTTGTCATTTAAAATTAAGTTACAGCCAACTTACAGTGTTAGAAATGTTTTCTGCAGGCTTGTTCATGGTTTGATTTTTTTTTTTTTTTACTTTACAACTAAAAATACATTTTGCACCACCTAAAGATTGAATGCAGATACCCACTATATCTTCTTCGTTTTTAATTTATTTTACCCTTTAAATGAGACAATGTGATATTACAGACAGTACGTGTTTTCATCCCGAAATTTCTTATGACGTCGTGAAAAAAAAAACAGTGACTCACAAATCCCGGTAATGAGGAACTATTATCCCAATGTTAAATTGAAAAATTGATTTTCCAGACGTTCCCTGAATTTAACAATTCTGATAAACTTTCTAGAGTATTTATTAATACTTATTCGAAAAGGTACTTTGTTGGTAAATATTTGGTTGATGTAAGTTACTGGGAATCAAAATGTGTATAGTAAAAATTGTCGTTACTCACATAATTTAAGGGCGTTAAAGTTCAGAAAAAACCCTTTCTTTATGTTTGTATGAAATAGTGTCGGTTTTATAGACGTTCATTGGGAGTACGTCTTTCTAAGTATTAAAAAAATTTCTAACAGTATCAAAAAATTCCAAATTTCAGAATGTTTAAAAAAAAATTGCACAAGTATTTGTAATGAGGTTTTATATACTTCAACGCGAATTATTTCATTTAATCATGTATATTGGTTGTCGAGGTCTCTATAAGTTGAAAACATCCCAATTTTAACTCTGAAATGCCATTTCAGGAAAATAGGGTTACATTTTGTTTTTTCAAAAGAGGAAAATATTATCCCAATGAACGTCTAGAAAGCTAAACTATGCCTTTCAAAAATTAAATAATGATTTTTTTCTCATTTGAATGTCCTAATTGTTCTAACGTTCTAAAATCTTTCGTTAACACGTTCAGATACAAGTGCGCACATTTCGTGGGCATGTTTTGTAGGAAGTAAATTTACTGGAGGTGCTGTACCCAATGTATGAAATGCTGTCTGCATAATTTATGTACGCTACTAGATCTCTGATTCAGGAAGGGTCAACACTGAGCTTGCGAAATATTGGTTACCTGATACCAGTACAGTTAAATTCTAATTATTACTTGTAAGTAATACTATATATCTTAAATCTGTGCGTAACTGAAAAGATCAAACAGATATACGCAAATAAAGGCCTACGTCTTGAGCGCTAGTGTACGGCAATAAACTTATTTTATAACGAGATAAGGTATTCATTAAAAGGAAATGACTCCTTGTTGCAAGTTAAGATTTCTTTATCCGTAGGTGTGTCCCAGAAGGTCTGAGAATTACGACCGTGAAAAAAGCTCATACGATATCTATGCGGCCGAATCGAATGTTTTTTTCTTTAAAATTATTCTGCTCACGGCCAACAGAACACCGTTGACAGAAATGCCACCAATAAATTTTTTAGATGCCCAACTCTCTTTAACTATGAGACGAAAAACACACGACGCTAATCCTAGAAAACGGCGGCCAAGATTCAGCTGAGAAACACACCAATCGGCGCTCGAGTCTCGGTTTTTTTTTTCGGAACGTCCGGTATTTTAAGAATACCTTATCCCGCAGACATAAACTGGTCGCTCGCGTAAAAGGAGGCCGAGTAGGTTTTAAGGAGAAGGGGAAGGGGGGAAGTAACCTGGAGCGTTATAAATGGAGGACCGGATTTCAAACCCGATAATTGCCAGCTGCAGTTAATAACTCGAGTCCGGGGATACGGGGCTTGGAAGTTATCGCCGCGCGACAAAACGAAGCGAGGAAGGACGCAAAAAAGATTTATGAATTATTTCCTCTCGTGGGCCATTACCGTCGCGGAGCCGGCACCTAGGTATTTGGACGTAACTGCGCGGACACGGGAGATTTAGGGACTGTCCCCTTGTTAAAGTCGTCTCTCTGTGCGGAGCTTATGTGCGGGGGCATTCTTTAATCTGAATTTACTGGTTTAAATTATCTCTCTGTTTAAATAACGGCCGACGATGATGAAAACTTGCCACGCTGTCTGCCGCTGTGTTTGTGTGAGTGAGGCACGGCGCTAAGGGCGATGTTGACCGGCTCATCTGGTGAGGTATCACCTCTACCGCAAGACACTGGAACGACGTGCAGTGGTATCGTAGATCACTCGCCTGACTGACACTTTCAGTGGTTACCCAATCTTTTTATCGGTAGGGATTTTAAGCAAAATCTATTGCACGTTTCTAGAGTAGTTTCACAGAGATGTCGTGAGTAGTTTTTCAGATACAACAGGTTGGAAAAGCCATTTTTAATCACTTTGAGGGGCTCGGAAATGATTTTTCAAATTTACGTGATGCAATGAAACTACCTTTCCGTCATCAGTTTTCTTTTCGTATATTGACAAAATGAGCACATGTGAACTACTTCATTAAAAAAAAACATGCTTACAATCACACTGCAACGAATTTTAAGCGCATGACAGGCAGCTCCCTTAAGAAACATACCCTCCACGAGATTCCGTGATGCACATGAACTGTTATATTCAGGTTGTTACCTTCGCTGAATAAAATTTTTCTCAAAACCTAGTTTTAATATGGCGAAATAAATATTTCCTTGAGCTAAGAAAATGTTTTGTTACCAGCACATCTGCCAAAAGGTTTGGTTAATTTGGCAAAGAACTAACGCCAGACAGTAAAATATTTGGTTGATGCAAATGTAATAATTTGTTTGAAATTTCGGAATAATGTACATTTCGATGCATCAATCAAACCTTCATGTTTGTGCACGCCGTAGTTTATCACACCTCAAAAGCTATTTTGCCTTTTTTTTTTTTTGTGAAATAAAAATTAGAGTTTATTGTTGTAATGTGTTTAATGATGTTTCAGTCAGGTACATACAATCCTGATAAAAGCCTTTTTACAAAAATAAAATAAAGTTACATTTAATAACATATATCTGCGTGACTTTCACTTTACGAGCCACATACCTATTAGGATATGTTAAGGCTGCTGTCTGCAACCAGAAAACCAGCAATTTTACTAACATTTTAACAGTAATGTAAGTGAGAGTAACGGGCGATGACGGAAGTTTTATACTCGTATCTCTACGTGCCGTAAAAAATTTTCTACGAATCAGAATTTGGAAAAATGTTATAACACATTATTAATTTGTTTTGAATTATGAAGATGTAGTCAATGATTCAAGGCACATTTCGAGATACGAATAACAAAGTTTCGTTGTCGTCCGGTTCTTAATAAAAAGTATTAAGGATGTAAGCAAAATTGCTGTTTTACTGAGGGTAGTAAGCAGCCTTAATCATCAACGTTTAGTCTTTGCAGTGTATGATACACTAATTCGAGAGGCCCGTTTTCGTTTTTCTGTGTTCCCGTGAATTTTGCTTTAATAGATCGGCACAAAATCTATACACAGACGAACCAAATATTTAGTTCTACTGAGTAAATATTACACTTGGACAGCAAAATTAAGCAACAGAGATATTTTGTTTTAACAGCAAAAAAAAAATATATTACTTACTTTCCTCATATGGAAACTAATTACAGTATTTGGTTGCGCCAAGCAGATTTTGTTTGACTAAACCAAACCTTTCTCTCAGCATACGCTGTTCTATTTCTATACAATATCATTATTCATTTTATCAATCGACCGCTATATCAGTACTAATCTGCTAGACGGTAATTAAGGAAAAAGTTTAGTAGTTTCCATTTTATAAATTAAATATTTCTCTGCTATAACCAAGAAAAATAGATTTTTGGCTTGATTTGTTTGTAAATTATCAATCCTATATTAACCTTCGTGGTGCGTTAATATACGTAAATTTGAGTCCAGGATGTGTGTCGGTTTTTAGGCATTTAAGTTTATTTTAGCTTATAATAATAAACGTATGAATTAACTTAACGACATTAAGCGATGGCATTTCAGGGAACTGCTGCCGAGGTTAAGGTTGGGTCTGCTGCTTGACTAGCGAGACCGACCTGTCGCTCCCCGTCCCGGCCCAAATAATGGATGCGGTGAGGAGAAATGAATGTGGATCAGCGACGGAATGAGAAAGGCGGGGAAACGGGAGTTCCCCGAAAAAACCGCCAGCCAACAGCAACGTATAAGCGACTTCTGCAATAAAACCAATAAATGTTTTACTGTACCTGACATAGTATCACGGAACGTTAATAGTAAAAGGCATTATTCTTATTAATTTATTTTATTTTGAAAACAAGTTTGGCATTTTTGAAGACTTTTTATTTATGATGTTTAATTTGTGAAACTTCGGAACTGTAAACTATGTATCTAATAAGTCACAATACGAACACTATTTGTAGATCTTGTGTGTCTATCTGCATTCAATTATATTCCCTCTTAAAGAATATTTACAAAATAAAGTGACAGTTACTGAGCAAGAAATAGAAATTATATATTTAGCACCCCTTCTTCGCCCTCCCCCAACGAGCTTTTTCTACACAGATATGCAAGATAAATAATTAACCTTTATCTAAAGACAAGTTTTATATAAAGGTAACTTGGGCCGATTTCCGGGAATACTGGATGTACTTGTTAGGATTTTATCTTTGTTATTTTTGAATAAAAAAAAGTATTTTATTGCATTCCCGTAACGAAATATTTACTGACTCGCGGTTGCATTTACATTATCATGCAGTTTATATCTATATATTACTTTGATTTAAATTGCTTCTATTTAGTATCAGGTACGATATTACAGTGGAAATAAAATAAGAAAGTAATAATACCTGCGTATGAATGAGAAGAATGTTTCTGCTATAAATGTTCTACGCTTCATTAATGCGTACACAGAACATATATCCGTAAACATGCATATATATATATATATATATATATATATATATATATATATATATATATATATATATATATGTAAATTGAACATACGTAAACTAAAATGTTCGACCAGTAACATTATTTCAAACTAATACATCCAAAGTTTCCCGGAAAAATTATGTAATTCAGTGTTATTATCAGACACGGCAGTAATATATACTCTAAAAACTTGGCCAAAGTATTATAAAAGACCAAGGAAAGAATTATGCCATATACTTATGCTAACGTGCACCTAAACTGTTGCCAACACTCCGGCTCAGTGTCAGGAATTTGTCAAGTTGCACGTAGTTATTGCAGCTCGAGATCGGTACGTAACGAACTGTTCACATAGCGAACTTTTAGGTGAATAGCTGCGACGCTTCATGACTCAGGACGAACGAGAACCCATGAATAAATTCCAAATAGTAATGATGAATTGGTTCTTCTCTAACACACTGAGCACAGCGGCAGCTATATTTTATAATTTGCCTGTCATAACGTGTAAATGTTTTTGTACGCTCGTTAGCATATGATAAACATCTCCGATTGCTCCTTTCCCCTCATAAAATTTATTTTGTTCGGCAGGATTATCCTCGCCGAGTTTCAAAACTGTAATTCTGAGGTAAGAGGATAAACTAATTTGAGATTTATTACCAGTAGAGAAGTTAATTTCGTAACCTCGATGTCTACGTTCAACATGGCAAGTTCACAAGCCCTACACTATGAAAAATAGTTTGTAAATTTTCCACACGTTCGAATAGGAGCGCTAAGAAAGTAGGTATGGTAGAATAGTTTCCCAGACATCCATGGTAGCACTCCTAAACCTTTTTATAAAACAATCAAGTGCATACTAAAGTTACCAAACTTGTATTGTAACAACTGTAAAAGTTTGCATTTTTAAAAGGCGGAAGTATTGTAACTGCCTCATACTGCGGTTAGGTTAATTACTTCCTAAACTTTATAGAAAGTTTTTTATAGTGTGAAAACACGTTTACAGACGTAAATGACCCTTTACGAGTCTAAAATGTTTAAAAGCTGTTTTTCTGAAGTTTTTTTTACTTTACGGTAGTAGGCAGTGGCGTGTGGTAAACAGGTTGCAAAGGAAGGCTGCTATTTATAATAACTGTACGTTTTTACTGCATCGCTAACACGTTCACCTCAGTCTTGGTTACTCAGCGGAAGTCACGTTACGGTGTATATTGGTTACCTAGCACCTAGATTGTGAGTGGCTGCATTATGATCAGTTTACCACTTCTCTAGTGTGTAGATTGGTTTCTATTTCCTGCACCGAGACTGTACAGCACTGAGCAAACACCAGCTTTCCTTGAAACTGCTCATACTACATGCCACTGTTAGTAAGATACTTAATGCTGTTCATCATGTGGACATTAATTTGGTATCACTTCCTTCAAATAGTTTTCTTATTACGAACACGTTTTGCATACTGGGACATCAAAATTTTATGATTTTCGGAATTTACTCTTGATAATGAAAATTTAAAATCAACACTGAAGAATAAGATAACTCCTAGCAAATAAGGGTACAACTGAGTAATAAATTGAATGTTTCATATGCGCAGTGGAAATACATTTGCAGGATTAATAAAAATGTGGAAATAAACAAATTTTAAGTTTGAATAATATTTCCATACAAAATAATTTTAACAAACGCTACTAATAAGTGCAATAAGAAACTTGTGAGGTGTTTTATTGTTGTGAAACACGTTATCTCACTTGTGAGTTAGTTTTTACTAAGGGCATGCACAAGAAACCTGAAAATATTTAGATTGACAGTTAATCTTTAAAATTTTGCAGGAATACAAACGCGAACAGTTATTATTGGAAGAGTGTCTCACCAATTCAAACATTATTTGGTACAGTTATAAGATTATGAATATTACATCAATAATTTTTAAGCGACTCGTTTCATTTTCAAACAGTTCACGGAAGTGTACAGTCGAGCAATCCTTTCTATAGAATACGAATTGAGAAATTTTACATAAAACACTTTCTGTTAAAAAAAAGTACAGGCTGTTATGATTACTCGGCGCCTCCACCAAATGTTATTAAAACATAACTTGAACTGTTTACACAAGATTTAAAATGATGGGGTGGTTGAAACCAGAGGTAGGCACTTGTACTTAAACTAGTTAGTGGTCAATTCTTTGGGTGAGGGTTACTGGGTTAATGAAATATACGTTATCTAAATACGGTGGCTTTACTTTACATAGTTTACAATACAGAATACTACACGGTTGTATTGCACAATTTAGATAGGAGGAGAGCGGCGTTAGTTAATTTAGTCTATACTCTACTCAATGATGTGCGACATTTTGGGCACTTTAGACCTCGCCGTTAGCATGATGTCGGAGGCTGATGATGAATGTGTTCGGCTATCGACGGACGGCGGCACGTCGTGGGTCTCGATCCAGGACCATCCTGGCGAGCTGATGACGGCTGGAAGGCCTGAAGGAGACAGACCCCGATTCCCCTGATACTCTGCATTATATTGCCCCACTTCAGTGCAGGTGGGGAGAATCGCTGAGGCCCTTGTCTTGTGCAACCACTGACCTATTTGCGCTGTCGTCGTCGTTAGCCCGTTATCCAGGTGAGGCTTTTGGTAATCATAACAAGGTTTATTTATAATTGGTTGATTGAGAATTATTTTTATTTTTAATTGATCCCCAATATATACTCCCTGGCTGCATGTTAGGTAGTCGAGGCTGTTGGGTGTCGCCACATGACGTCAGCACCACAGTGAAAGCGGACGCGAGGTGGCGCCCTGACGTAGCACAAGGTGCATGGTGTGTGTGTGTGTGATGAAGCAGGGACGAGTGGACGGGTGTCCGTCGACAGCAGCTGTTTTGGCGAGCTGGGCGGGACCTACACACGCATACACACAAGAATACTGATTGCCAGTATGCCCAGGTGTCTTCCGCCTCGCACGTGCTTCCACTGTGCGGGATTAAGGAGGGGCTCATTTGAATTGCTAACGAGGCTAATTGGCGAAAATGACTTCACTGGAATCAGCGGAAGATTGTTGATTGCTTCGGCGGATTCCACTTCGCAAGCTTGGGCGTGATCTATGTTACAGGAAGTCCTTTCAATCCGGATACGTAGACCTGCTTTTAAAACACAGTTTTGGTGTAGTTAGCACATCACCGGGTGTGACATTCCGGAGTTGGTGATTTCTGGTGAAAAGAATTATGCAACAGTTAGTTTCAATACCTCATGTTGTTGAGGGATTGTGCAACCGTAATATCAGCCAATCCCGCAACAATGTGCACGTCTACAGGTCTGTTTCGTGGTCAGTGATTGGTTGTTTTTAACTATCAACTTCATGGGGATCCACCCGCAAATCACAGACGTGTGTTGTCGCAGTAACCTTGTTCTCATTGGCTCAGTCAAATGAGCGACGCTTCTGCACAAATACACTCCGCCAATAGCCACGAAGCATAGGTGCAGATGTGAGTGTTAAGCATTGATACAAAAGTTGCATTATTTTTTCACCAAAAATCACTAACTGTAGTCACTGCTTCCGTTATGCTAATATAAAGTACGTTTACAAAAAATTGCACTCGTGTGCTGCAGTGTATAACGGTCTACACATTTCTAGGTTTCTCGTGGTAGAATTACAAAGGCGCTGTGTACAATCCATAACTGTCTGCACAGAATTTCATTTTGCTGACATGACTGTCCGTCTCTAACAGAAAACAAGACCAATTGAGATTTTAGTAAGAGATTTACCCATCCATTGTGCCGAATATTTATGTATTTGTTGTTCAAAAATACATACATAAATTTACTAAAATTTTTTGTTACGCTGAAGGTACTACACACACGTTTTCCGGATTTGCTCGTGTTAAAACGTAAATTGGAGAAGCTTTTCTTGTCTCAAGCTGTAACGCGATCATCACGGGTGTCTTGTGTTGTATAGAGTGTTGTTCACTAAATTAATGTTTCAAATATTTCAAAAGGACATGTCAGTTGCTGAATTTGTAGAAAACATATAATTTATTTGGATTAAAATGATTTCATTGAACCAACCGCATATGAACAAAAAACTGTCTTAAATGTATGTGAAACTGTTTATCCCTTTCTATTTAATACACACATATTAACACACACATATATATAGTATAAGCACATACATACACATATATATGTACACACACACACACTCACCAACACATACACACACACATATATATATATATATATATATATATATATATATATATATATATATATATATATATACATAGCCTACACAAACACACACACACACTCTCACACACACATATATATAATTTTTATGGAAAAATTATCCCATCTAGAGGACCATAAAATGTTGCATGAACATATGTTCGAAAATGCTACGTTTCTGTTCTACAGATCACATGGCGCACCACGCATACCGCACAGTTAATTTAATATTACTCGCCTATGTAGCTGCCCTGCGATGGCATTCCACAGTAACAGGATCCAAACTGCCCGCTATGTACTGTACAACGTGTATTGTGTACTCCAGTGTTGCAATGGCGCATTTTATGGTCTATGCTCATGTAACATTTTTTGTTCGTCTGCATGCGAGGATTGTTTCGTCAAAATATTGGAATGAAATTTTGCAACACTCTGTATACACGCAAAACTCGTGCAAGACGCCGACATCGCTCTAAATCTCGTACAAATGTTTTATTGTTCAAGGCGAATCTCTTACGAACTTATGACATATAGGTAGAGGCACGAGTATTTCGCGTATTGATTCTAGGTCAGGTTGAACGTCTATGATGTATGCTTCACTGCCATTACTGTGATAGGACGACAGTTGTACTGATACACATTTCTCGACTGCAAACCAGTAATAAATAAGGAAATAAATCGTTGCGAACACACGTTGTACCTGCGTGTACGGTTAGAAGCCAATGAATATTCGACTGTAGCCAGTGTGTGTATAGGACAGACAAGTCTAAGCTGCTACCAAATGAATACGCGAAATAATCGTGCCTCTACATATAGGACATGTCTTATTTTCTCGTGCAAAGCTCTGTCAGTTGCATTGAACGAAAAATTAAGTGAAATAAATTGTTATTCGCTTTCACGTGACCAACGTTTGTAACGTGTTTGTGTTTGTTAAAAAAACAGGTGATGATTAGAGATCCGGATATTTCGTGGGTTCAACGACCAGCCGGCTGGACTGCGCAGTTCTGTGTACACTTTGTCCTCAGCTACTTGTACAATTGGCCACTGCTTGAATGAGTTGCCTATTGTACATGAGTAGAGACGTACAAAATTCGCGTTATTTTCTGACAGCTGACTAGACTCCAAGTGACTATAGGCTCGTTCGACGTCTCCCGCTGGCCGATATTGTCGTGACTTGCCACGGAGAGTAGTTACACGGTAGAGAAGCCAATCTCTGAAAAGATGTAACACACGTAAATAACAACGCATGAAAATTTGTGGCCAATTGAATCGCAGATTAAGCTATGTTGTATATAGGATCGCGAAGTTTAGTGTGCTACCAAACGAAAACGCAAATTTTGCATGTCTCTGTACATGAGACAAGGTAGTGCTGGAGTCAGTGAGTGTTTTCATGCTGGTTTTCTATCAGTTTAAATCCCTCTCGGATGAGTTTCATAAACAGTGGCCCAGTTACAGAAATCACTTATAAACAGGAATTTGAAATCTAGCGTCTCCTAGAATGATTTCGCGAAATTACCGGGTCTCTAATGATTGGAGACCTGAAAAAATCGCGTCTTCTTTTAGGCGCAAGCTAGAATTCCAGAAACTATAGGTCTTATCACGTTCACAGTTGGCCGTTGACTTACTCGACACTTCCTGGAAGTAGCTGAGCCAATAATAAAACTGTAGCTGAATACAGGCCCATTTCACAGTGTCAGCGAGCAGATAATAAACAGCTGTTGTCTGCACGATTTCGCAAATACTCTTGGAGGCTAGCGTACGTGTCAGTGTACACGCGAATTTTCAGGCCTCTGCTAATGATTAGTAGAGATACGTAAATTTCGCAGATACATTCCAGGTCAGGTTGAACGCCAATTATGTATGCATCATTGTCATGTCTGTGACTTGCTGGCGGCTGTTACGAAACGCGTTTGACTACAGCAAGCCAGTAGTAAATAAGGAAATAATGCCAAGGACTATCGCTTGCTACTTGCTTGTACGGCTGTAAGCCAATAGATAATCAATTGTGGCCAATGGGCTGGTAGGACTGACAAGTCTAGGCTGCTGCCAGATAAATCCGCGAAATTGATGTACCTCTAATACTTAGAGGTATTGGTTAGAGTTGATGGTTTATCGCGGGAAAACTTGACTGTTTGCTGGGTTTCAAAGCACGTTCAGCTTACCAGAAGATTACTGGCTGTCGCTTGTACTTGGAGCTGTTACCCTGTTTGACTGAGCCAACAAGACTCCCACTATCGTAATATTTGGTGCATGTTATTGGTCTGCAGACAGCTACGATTTTTCAGACATCACCTAATCATACCTGATGCAAGAAACTACAGTATTTTCCAGGGTGTGTTGGCACAAACTATTTTCTCGATGTACCATCATCTCTAATGATGGTATATGGCGAAAACGTTTTGTGCCAACATACCCTTGAAAATACTGTAGTTTCTTGTCACATATATGATTCGGTGATATACTTCTTATACACAACGTAGCTGTCTGCAGATTAATAACAGGCATCAAATATTACAATAACGGGAGTCTTATTGGCTCAGTCAAATAGGGCAACAGTCCGAAGTACGAGCTAAAGGCTATAGTTAGAAACAGTAAATTTCGCGAAAAGATTTTCGCAGCACTTTGTTTCATTGCCTTGCGTGCGCACCTGCAGTTCTGGTTTGTGGTCAGTGATTGGATGCCGTAACACTCAGTGTTTTGAGGTTAAACCCGTAAATCACAGACGTGATGTGTGGCAGTTATCCGTGTACTGATTGGCACAGTCAAATGGGTAACAATAGCCATGAAGTTGAGGTGCAGGTGTGCACATAAGGCACTGAGACAAAGTGGGGAAAAAAATCTTATCACCAAAAATTCCTGTCCCCTACCGATAGTATTCTGGTAAGCTGAACGTGTTGAAATCCAGCAAACAGTCAAGTTTTCCCGCGATATCTCTACTAATTGTAAATTTGTGGCCCGGAGGACGGTTTGAATCTCAGAAGGAACTTCACGACTAGGCAGGATAAAACTGCGGTGGTTCGCCATTGTCCTCCGCAGTATGGAGATGAGGGGACGACACAACACACAACCCTGAACTCAGAGAGGCAACTGTAAATAGTGACTTCCCTTGCTGGGAATCAAACCCGGGACCCTTGGCTCACCAGCCAGGAGCTCTTACCACTTTTTTTTATAAAAGATGTTTGGTGCAGTGGCGAGGCGTTAGCTGCCGCATCATTCACTGCAACGAACACTCCCCCCTTAAAGTGACTTATTTATGCGACCCCGAGTAAATGTCGTGAGACAGTTGTAGAGAGACAATTTTTTTCAGACGAATTGGACAAACACAAATTTGACACCCAGCCAGACCTGGGAATCGAACCCAGAACCCCTAGTTTCTGAGTCGGTCGCTCAACCAACTGAGCTACCGGGGAGGTCGGCACCACTTAGCCAAGTGATCGGACTTTTAAAAACTAAATATGGTTATTTTTATTTACGTCACTACTGGCTCTGAATTTCGAAAGTAAGTCATAAAAATCAGTTACAAATAAGTGGAGACAGGAAAATGTTGCGGGATCGCTGTCCTATATATAGGCCAGCTTCCAAGAATGTTTGTATATTCAATCAAACAAATTCTGTTTATTAGCGCCTCGCTGATACAGTGGTATGGGGAATGTTAAAGTAGATTTGTATTATTAGCTCCTAGACTGCTAGGAGGTGTCAAATATGTCAATCTAGAGGTACGTAAATTTCGCAGATACATTCCAGGTCAGGTTGAACGCCAACTATGTATACTTCATTGTCATATCCGTGACTTGCTGGCGGCTGTTACGAAAATGCGTTTGACTACTGCAAGCCAGTAGTAAATAAGGAAATAATGCGAAGTGCTATCGCTTGCTACCTGCTTGTACGGTTATAAACCAATAGATAATAGAGTGTGGCCAGTGGGTGTATAGGACTGACAAGTCTAGGCTGCTGCCAGATGAATCCGCGAAATTGACGTATCTCTATCAATGGCCAATTGCGAAAGTGACATGAACTTACAGTTTTTAGCGTCTGTGTAAAAGAAAATGCGAATTTTTCAGGCCCCTACAAATAAGTAACCATAAAATCAGTAAATTTAGGAAACTACCCCCTTATGCCAGCTTGTGTCAATAACCCATATAATTACCCGCACGGCACATGTATATCGTGTGTAATGTGTTAATAGTAACGTATGACGGTAGGATACAAGTTAGGATGAAAAAAAGAACCAAAGCACTACTTTCTAAAAGTGCTCAGTTAATAGCGGACGATTAGGAGCTTCTCTTCATCTGGCTCGCCGAACTGCCGGCCATGCCTTTGTGGGAGGTTTATGAGTGAGGGGGGGGGGTAATTTGTCGGCCGGAAGAGGCGTTTAGCCACAGCAGAATTAATTAAGACGCTCATTTGTCGCAAGCGGCGGATGAAGATTAATGCGAGGTCGCTGGGCGGGCGCGCACACCGTTTCCCCAGGCTGCAGCTGGTTTTTATAGTCCTAGCTGTTGAGGAGACCTCGACGGTATTTGAGATAACCTCGGCTGTGTCTTGTGTTCGAGCGCGCCCGTAATTTGCACCTGGGAGCGTTCCGAAACCACAGGCTGCCACGCGCCGTGAATCATTCGTCGTCTTGTTTCTCGTCGGAGGAAGTTAATAGACTCCTGTAATAACACCACGCACGCCCGCGATTTGTTCCTGTGAAGTCTACATTCCAGTCAGACGAGTCACTAACGCTTACACAAGTTACCGGAGGTGCGATTTACACCCTTCGACATTGCAAGAGCTTTAAGTCAAATAACTTACAAAGTTCTATTCTATCGGGATATCTTACACAGTAACACGTTACTATAAACCAGTTTTCCTTCATTCACCTTAGCTAAGGTTTGTCTGAACCGGTTCTTCATAATAGACGGTAATACCGATCTTGTCGTAATACCCTACGAGAATCAAAATAAATTTGATATAATTCTTATTTAATAGAGATTTTTAAGAAAAATTAAGTTTTGGTAACTACCAACGTTGCCTTATGCACGACACAATTTAAATAATAAATATTTTCAGGTTGTGCATAGACTCATCTTAACAGTGATGGCAATGCGTGAGTATTTAATTTTGAAATATGAGTTTCAGTTGTAGTTGATTATTAGTGAGCTGTACATACAGTCTAATAGTAGACTACATCAAAAGAACCAAGTACACTACTGATAGAAAAAAAATTCAATTTTATTTGAACAAGAGAATTGATGACTGTAGCGAAAAATACTCATATTAGGTGCTATTCCCTACATGAAAAGTTACGTGAGTTTTAGAAAATTAATTCTCCCAACGTAACACAAAAACATTACTATGCTTCCACCAAACCTTAACACATAAACTTTCCTCGACTTAGTTCAGTCGGCATGAGCAAGGGCACTTTAATGATACCTCTGGTTAGACTTAGAGTTCCTAGTCTCTACGGTAATATCACCATGTTAAAATTTTTCCAAAATGAAACAGCGATAGAGGCATGAAAATAATAAATTTAGAGTTCACAATTTAGTTGACAGTTTTCCAATAGTTATAGCAAAGCCAAAATTTATTTTTAATGACAAGTTAGCATTATACGAGGTTCGTGAGCGATGTCTTACGTGCTTCGCTCGCTGTCTTGAAGTTCACTAAAACCAGCTAATTAAATAGAAAAGTTGGTGCCTCTTCTGAAAACGGCAATACTTGTATAAAATTTATATACAACCTAAACTCACTCTCAAGAGTTCCTATCTTTAGGACGGCGGCAGTAACAGGCGTCATCTTAAATGCCTGCTGCAAACGTCTTATCAGTATGGGAATCCAGCCAAGAAGAAAGATAAAAAGATGCGGACAATTTATGTAATGTACTGTATAATTTACATGGAATGCTAGGTATAGGTGCGTTGGATACCAATATGTAGGTTTGCTTTAATCTATACTTTAGTTCCATAGACCATTACACTTCGTCACGAATGTGACGTAACCAATTCGATAATTATTATGTATCAAATTTTGCTAGCTCAGGGGGTGGGGAACCAGTGAACATTATCAGCTATTTTTCTTTTTGTTGTGTTTTTGCGAAGTAAATGAATATCGAAGTGCTTCGGAGCATTTTATTAACAGTAACAATATAAACGAATTATGGTTCCAACAAATGTGTGTTATTAATCCGAGTAGTGTTTAAAAAAAATGAATTTATCT
>PNEQ01012389.1:0-21391 GCA_003012365.1 Medauroidea extradentata
GTGAGGGGAAGAAGTGTGGCGCTAGTAGTAGGTAGACACATCACAGGGAGGGGAAATATATTGGGCTGACATGAGTCATGGCACACGGTCAGTGGAGACCTGCTACTCGACCACGACAACTAGCCCTCCCGTGAGGGGAAGAAGCGTGGCGCTAGTAGTAGGTAGACACGTCACAGGGAGGGGAAATATATTGGGCTGACATGAGCCATGGCACACGGTCAGTGGAGACCTGCTGCTCGACCACAACTAGCCCTCCTGTGAGGGGAAGAAGCGTGGCGCTAGTAGTAGGTAGACACGTTACAGGGAGGGGAAATGTACTGCCCCTGACATGCGTTCATGGCACACGGTCAGTGGAGACGTAGCGCTGCAAAAACTGAGCCAGCTGCCTGTGCCACAGTATCATGGCCGATGCTGTGGTGCGTCACACCAGTTGCGTGCGGTCGTCAATAACAACACAGCGGTAGTACGCATTTTTCCCCCAAGGCTAGCTATCGTGGTCGAGTAGTAGACCTTATCGCCTGTCTGTTTTCGTTAATTAAGAGTGGATGGTATACAATTCAGAGTTAAAAGCTTCAGTTCAGAATTGTAGCTTTCTGGAAGCCAATTTGCAGCAATCTTTGACAATAGTTTTTGCCAATTTTCTGGGCAAAAATTTTTCTCGACTAACGACGCCAAAATATAGTATATTTATTTGCGGCGCAAGAGATCACGCGTAAAAAATGTATCATTCTGGGTAATTGTTTGCTCATAAAGTTGGAATATAATTATCATGGGTAACTGTTCTGTAGATTCTGTGTAACTGTTTGCTCATAAAGTTGGCATATAATTATCATGGGTAGCTGTTCTGTAGATTTCTGTTTGTCTTTCAAGAGTAGATCTCAAAGAATTCAGCGCTTATTTATCTACCATATCCTCTGGGGGGGATTTCACGCAAATTTTAACAATTTTTACATTTGTGTGAGATAATGTTTCTTTTGTTGACATACACTGTGACTATTTTTATCTGTTTATAGTTGGGTAATGGCAATCAAAAGCAAAAAATTGCATAATACTGTTTTATACAAGCATCGAAAACGATTTGACTTACAGGAACGAAATGACTCTCACTGAAGGAAAGTGTCACAGGCTACAAGCTACAACTAGACGTGTATTAAACATTTCTTTGGAAATTTTTGTATTTAAAAAAATTCTGAATACTGACAAATTTTTATTTCGAATTCAGCAGTTTAAAAAAATACAAAATATATTCAATGTGGTTCTTTATTCCTGGTTAGGTTGTAGCCTGCGACATTGTTTTTCCGTGGGAATAATTTCATTTCTGTATGTCTGTTGGTTTTAGTTTCTTGTATAAAACCGTTATATGCAAATTTCGGCTTTGACATTCCATTAAATGACAACTATAAAAGTCAGAAAAATTTTATTGCTGTAAAAATAGTCGCAATGTATCCCTATAAAACAAAGTCTTGTACAAGTATAAAAATTATTAAAACATATAAAATCTTGCAGGGAGCACCCCCTCACCCCCTTTTTTCTAACTCTGCATCTAGCCACAGCTATTTAGGGCTCTTAACAGTTGCTATATTTACAAGCTGAAGTAAGTTTTTTTTAACAGAGTGTGCAAGTAAATGCAGAAGGAAGTACGAGTGCATGTTGTAGTGTTCGTCATTTGGAACACAGACTCATTGTCACATAGCCAGAAACAAATTAAACGTCTAACGAATGCGAGAGTGGCAGGCTGTCATTACCGTGACGCGTGACATACATGTCCGCTTCACAACACGCCATCACAATGCCCTCGCTAACACTCAGCGCACACTACAAAATTTTTCAAACAAGTAATTTTTTTATACGCGCTTGTTTTGTGATGACATATGAAACAATAAATATTTTGATTTCAGAATATTTGACATTTTTATTTCAACAATTTAAAAAATCTAAATAAATTCAGTGCTGTTTATATACATGTCTTGGTGTTTTCCGTGATATTGCAGTTCGGAATGAATGATTTCATATCCGTAAGTTAGTCGGTTTTCCTTTCTACCATAAAACTGGTTTATGCAAATTTGTAATTTCACGTGCCGTTACAGAAAAGCTACTAATGCTGGAAAGTTTTAATTACTGTAAATATAGTCTCAGTACATTTCTCTACAAAACTAACCATTATAAAAAAATTAGTAAAACAATAAAGTAATTTTTTTCGGGAACCCTCCTTCCTTCAAGTGGTTCTGATGCATGACAGCTTCGTTGCGTGCATTTTTCTAATAAACAAGGCAAAACAGAGAGAGTTTAACGTTCTAAGGGCGCAGGTAATGATTTAGTTCATTTTCTGTAATCAAAATAACGTGGTATTTGATACTACTTTGTCCTCTGTAGTCGCTCAAGAATCTTATTTTCTATTGCCAAGTATTTCCTACTACAAAATTATGAAGATGCTGAGGTTGCAACATTTTTAGGAAACCTGTCTAGCCAGAAATGACGAATATTAAATGAACTATAAATCATAAACAGAAAACGATAAAATCCCAAGCAGTAGCGACCAATCCCCTTAAACGACATTTTATATATATTTTAGTATATACATATGTGTTTATGTATGCGTATATGTAATAAAAATAATGAACGTATATCAAGTTTTAAAAGAATAACTCTAGTAATTTTCTATTACAGTTAAGAATATTTAATGTGAAATTACAGTGTGTGTAAATTTATCCTGCAAAGCTCTAAGACACTGACAATTCGAATCTTGGCCTATAGTTAGACATACGTACGTTTGTATATGGCAAAACAAATACGAATTTTAACGAACAGAGTCTACTTCGACTGAAAAAAATAATGGAACACGTTTCTGTTGCAACACAATGTATATATAACATATCTGAACTCTCCTGTTGAGACATCAAAATTAACCAGTGGACCGTACATTGGTATCCCGATATATGCGGGGTTGATTCTACTATACTTCTTTCTCTGTGTTCATTATTGCTACCGTGTACAGTACTCCAGAGTAAAACTGCACGGAAGCAAAGGAGAATTACCTCTGAAGGTGACACGGAACTTACTACCTCCAGAAGGAAGGTCCTAGTATCTTGCTGCCCGATATAGTAGCCAGGAATATGGACCTCCAGACTGTGCACTTAGACCAGAACTTCGGCCTGGCCATCCCCCTTTTACCTCGCCGAAACTTGGCGAGCAAGAAAGTGGCGACGTTGGGCGGTTAACTTTGATCTTCGCTTAAACTGTAACTTTCCCTCTGGAACAGTCGTGGAGGTAGGGTTGTGAGGGTGGGGGATGGCCAGGGGGGCCTTGCGAGATGGGGGAGGTGTTCTCTGGAAACTTCTGCACACGTCCCTGGAAGCGAAAAGTTGTTTTGACGACGTATAATAGAGAGGCGGGGTAGACTGTTTTGAAGGTTGAGTGTCTCTTTTGGGACCCGGTAGGGTGGAGGATGAGGGAGGGGACCGTTGTGGAGATAAGGCACCGTGTTCCGGAAAGCAGCCTTTCACGAACAAGACGATGATGCATTAGCTCCTCCTGAGGGTGACAACGTCGTCTTTCAGCCAAGTCTTACCCTTGTATTTCTGACTCTTCCTTTGCGAGATCTTGCGTGACCTTCGTAGTCATCTTTGGTGATTTATTGAGTTAGTATATTAAAGGTCAGGTAAAGTAAGTGGACTTTACGTCTCGTCGACAGCGAGGTCATTAGAGACGACACACAACTTGATACAATGACGAGAGTTAGGCGAGGAGTCGGCCATGGCCTTTGTTCAGGAACCATACCAGCATTCGCCTGGAGCGATTTCGGGAAACCATGGAAAACCGAAATCAGGATGACCAGAGTCGACGGTCGAACCCGGGTGCTACTGAATGTTACCGATGCGCCACCTCGCTTTGCTTTCTACGTTAAAGACATGTTACATAACCAACGTGCTTCGTCTCTCCAATAGGATTTATTTTCTCAGTTCTAGCCTCTTCCTTACAAAAAGGTTGCTTGTATGGCTACATTTATCTACAACCAAAAATATACGAGAGCTCAAGAAACTTAATAGTTGTTGTCTTGTACCTTTTGGTGAGTCATTAGTTAAGACAAGGGAGTGAAATAAATTATTAAAGAGATTTTGCAAGAGCTCAGAGAGGTCTTAAGCGATGATGAGGTGTCATACGAAAGATGGATTTCATGAAATATTGTGAACATAAGCCATTGAGTCCATAAGTCCACAATGTTTCACTAAATTATTTACTCCTATTGCAAGGCTATTTTTAAAGACGTTACAAGCAGCGAAGGAATTTGAAGTACTTAGGGAAACAGGAGTACCTCGAGAAAACTTTCCGGCAAATGGCCAACATGTTTACCACATGCGAAAACTCACTCACTCACTGAGGTGTTTATCGCCGAGCCCTGAACAAGAATAAATAACATTTTGGACACAGGTCGTTGATCGCAATGGCTTGCGTCAAGAATAATGGCTCTTTTCGTCATACAGTACAATTTTCCATAATAACTTCTGTGTTTGTCGTATACTCCCATTGTCCAGAAGCATGGTTCTTTTTGTCATACTCCCCCATTGTCGAGAATAATGGCTCTGTTTGTCATACAGCCCAAATTTAAAGAATAATGCCACGTATTTTTCAAACACTACCATTGTTCAGAATTATGCTGTTTTTATCATACTCCCTCATTGTCTAGAATGATATCTCTTTTTGTTACGCACCCACATTGTCCAGAATAATGGCTCTTTCTGTCTTGCAGCCAAATTGCTAAAATCGTTCAAACATCCCACGGCACATTGATTTATGTCCTGATTAGATACAAAAACCAACATTGCTCTTATCCTGTTTTGTTTAGCCAAGAAAAACTTTGTTTTATCAAGAACACATTTGTGTTGCCTTATACAAACAAACGGTTATCCGGTATTATATCACGTTTTCCTCTGTATAATTTGTGGTTGTCAGAGAATATCTTATTTGTGAGATTTCTAATTTAATTGTTTCACAAAAATTTAACTTACTAACATCTCTACTAAAAAACAGAAATAGCAAAATTTATAATATTTAAATAAGAGGAAAAATATTTTATCTGATTTAACATATTTTTATTTTTAAATTACTCTTACGGTTTAACTGAAGTCTACTAGTACTAGGATGGTTTCGCAGAACCGGAATAGTAGAGGAAAATCAGAACAATGAAAGTAGCATTTTATAAATGTGCATTATCAGTAGCAGACGGTGATATTCAAACCTATGACACTTTCGAGCTGAAGAAAAATTTTAACGGCAAGGACACAAGGTGTTTGTAGTATAATTATGCAACCTGTATTGAGACAGTTGAATTTGAGTGATTTCTCAATTGCTAGAGAAAAGTGAGAAGATTTCTTTCAGACATTAGCAGCTAAGTTTTCAGCAATTGAGAGCGGTTACATGAAATGAGTATAAACCAGAGCCGGAAATTCACGGGAGGGGTAAAACGGAAGATCTCTGAGGTGACCTAGCAACAAGCTGATTCGTCCGGCACGATTCCCGCATGCGGAAATCAGATTCGACCCCAACGGAAATCGAACCAGAATCACCGTTGTAGAAGGTGAACGCCCTATTCGCCACGCCAAACACGATCCTATCATTGCAATATAGATATTACAACGTCATTAAAATTTACGTTCAGCGAGAAAAAAATTACGCGCAACCCTTTCAGTTCGTTAATACTGTGCATTAATTTCAGAGCAAAAATCATGAAAATGCTCAAAAATAATATGATTTCTTATTGTATAGTTCACTCTTTACTCGTACTTATGTAAATTGTATGGAATGTACCATCTCAAATTAGGTCCGCAGTTAAAACATACCTGTAAAAATAGGAGAAATACATCTGAAGCTAGTTTTGGGACACGCTGTATGCACTATATGCACTCGTCTAAATCGACGACATTAAGAGTGTATGGTAGATAAATAAACTCTGAAAAAATCAATTGATTTCCACGCTTATTTCGAAGTCAATATGGATAAAATACTGAATGGCAATCCTAGATAATGGTATTTTTACAACTTTATGCGTAAATTATCCAGAATTACTCATTCGTTACGGGTGATCTCTTGCGCCGCAGTTACATGCACGAGGTTTTGGCGTCAGCGATTGTGCCTCAGAAGTTCGTAACACTGGAAACAATTTTTTTAAAACTTTAGCTAAAACTATTGTCTAGGATTGCTATTGTTTAATTTTCGCAAATAGGCTTCAAGAATCCTACAGTTATATATTAATGCTGTTAGCGTTGAATTATGTACCACGTCCTTTTAGGAGTGGTTGGCAGACAAATAACTTTTCTAATATGTCTACTTCAACAGTTGGCAAGACTTTAAAATTGTTACTTCAAAATTGAGGTTAAGCTTTAGTAGTTATATGCTACCATATTGCAGAGAGTATTGAGACTTCTTAGTTGTTCAAATAAAACAAATTTCAAAAGTAAAACATGGCCGATACATAAACGATCCCTTAAAAAATTAAAAAAAAAAAGTATGAGATTCTTGTTGACATTTAAATGCGTTGTAATATAACTTAGCAAACAAAATAGGTAGCATAATTTAGGAAACACAATGCAAAATAAGTTACTGCAACAAAGCTTACGAATGTTGTAAGAACATACGTTGCAATTGTGAAAGATGAGCACGGATATTTAATTACATTTAAATTCAATTTTTGGATTTAAACTACATTTTGTGATCTGGTCTTGTGATTTTGTTCTATTGTAACTCAATTTTGCTTTTTTTAGCTACCTTATTTGAAACTACTATTTTTTTATTTTTTAAGGGGACGTTTTATGTGTCGGGTAATTTTTTTATAATAATTTAATATTTGTACATAGTTTTTTGTGCATTAACATTTCTACTTTTATTGTAAATATCAAATCAAGTTTTATAAATATTTCACTATATATTAATATAATTCTTATACAGATTTGAAAAAAAGCCGTTACATTTATACGGGTGGAGAGATTTTCATCAAATATAGCTAAGAACAATACAATTTTTTCATCCGTTTTGCAGCAACGAAGCCACAGACACGTCCACAGACAGACATTGGTGTCAAACTTAACAATACCATTATTTATTTGTCGTGAGTTAAAATTAAACCGTACGTGTGATACCGAAATATTGTAAAAATGTTTGCTCTTTCGTAACACATATTAAACCAATTTCATAACAAATTATTATATAACAGTACCATACAAAAAAAATTAACGTGAATTTTCGTACCACTTAATTTTTGATACCGTGCGGGGAAAAACTATGCCGCGCCGGACAAACACCAGTTGTTGCGTTTTATTTTCCCTACGCATGAACGGTGACGAGGCATTTAAAACAAACGCAAATAGCGGCAATTTGGTTTATTTTCACGCAAACAAACGTGCGCCGGTGGCGGTGATCACATTACAAAAGCTATAACGTTTCCACAACATGGCCTCATTGTGCAAGCAAAAGCAACAGTTTATAAAAAGGCAGAGCCCAGTTTGTTTTTTCAGTACAATATTTATCGTTCCTACACATGTGTACACAGTGACAAGCTGTTGTATTGACACGTGCGTATAACACTAGCATTTAATGGTATTTCATACGTAAGTTTCCATTGGATTTGTCACGTTCCATTAATAATACTGCAGCCAGTTTAAACATTTGCACTTTTAATTAAATGTGTAAACGAGAAACCCTTTTGACTTCGTATTTTCTGCGATATTAAGTTGGTCAAAGACAAACTAATTACTTAATGAATTACAGTTTGTTCGTGGTAAAACGATAACTTATGAAACAACCCACTGAGAAATAATCCCCGTATAAATTTCACGTATTATAAAGGTAAACAATGTGTGCAAATACTTTCGCAGCTCAGTTGGAAGATTGACGTGCAGTCGATTATCTGGAGACACTCTAAATTGAAAGAAAATGCAAGTACTAGATTTCAGCTTACTGTGTATAATGTTGAAGGGTTTTATTTTTCCGATATTGGCTGCCGTTTACCGGAAGCACTGTTTCTGTCTTCTACAATACCAGTCGTAAATTAATATACCAAATATTTATAAAATCCCATTCGAATTTTTAAAACTTTTCTCAGAGATTTGTCCCAGGAAAATGTTTAAAAGACTCAGTAATCGAAAACCGTGCGATCTATAGCGAGGTTATAAAAATTAAAGAACATATTTTTTACAATAACATATATAAAGTTTATTAACATTGACTTTTGGCTTTTTATCAATTTTCCGGGATTTGTTCCGGAAAACCATTTAATAATTAGAAATCTAAATAATTCGACTGTTGGTGCCAAAAAAAGTCCATACAAAAAATGTAATTGTATTTGAGTTCGAAAATTATTTACTTCATAGTTACACAGCTACTGGTAAATTCATAACAGCAGTACATGTGTACTTTGATGGCCACAAAATGAGCTTTTAACTGCCCACAATCTTGCCCGAACTAAGTACAAAATTAAATTGTTGTTGAAAAAAGTAATCTTGTGAACTTTACAAAAATTGTTTAAAATGTCTTTTTCCATCTCCAATGCATGCTGTAAGTCTGTGTTTCATGCTTTGGCGTAATCTGTTGTTAATACCTGGATTGCGTCGTATTTCGTCGAACCCATATTGGATACGCTCTTTAAGGATGTCAAGGATAGACACAAGCGTTGCATAAACTAAGGACTTTAACGTCCCCGTTGGATTCAGATCTTGTTATTTACAAACCATATATTTCAACTATCCAACTAAAATTTAATTTTTTCCTACTAAACTATCACGAAATACATATTTTAGATGGTACATAGCCCCTTCCATGTGACACAAAGTAATCCTAGTGTATGGTAACGAAGCGACGACTCCAAGAGAGTAAACTAGCATGCGTGTACATGAGTTATGTGTTATTTGTACAACATACACGTGTCCCACCCTGAAAGGCAAAACATGTTTCCGGTGCAATTCAACTCTCTCACTCTCTCTTTATCGACGACCCCATTCCACTCCGAACACGGCACGGCCCGCTCCGCACGAGGAAGAGAACCGGACACCATCAAAAACCTTCCGCGGCAGAGAAAGTAGTCCCAAAGTCCCAAGCCTCGCATTAAACTTCACGCCCCGTGGACCCAGTGGCGTATTGATTTTAAGTGGCGCACATACAACATCGCGCGCGGGAGGACGGAAATGCCGCATGGGTAGGGGGGAAGAGAGGATGACGAAGCGAAAGGAGAGAGCAGGAAAAGAGAGATAGTGTGAAGACGCGGGAAAGAGGGAAATGGCTAGGGGAAAGGGGTTGTTGGGGAGTTGGGGCGGCTTGGGGAACAGGAAAGCCTTTTGCTGGTTTGGGATGTGGTTTAACAGAACTCTGGGAAGAGCACCGTAGCCCTGCGTGCGTTGGCGTGTGTGTGTGTGTGGGTGCTGCATTGGTGGATAAAGGGAGGGCAGAAATGATGAGGGAGGGAGGGGAGATGCACGAGGAAGCATGCCTGGTGGCCATCACATCCCAACCCCAACCCCCTACCAACCCTAAGCTGAGAAACCCCTTGCCTTTTGCCGCGCCGCCTCCCGGCCATCTGGGCAGCATCGCGGGCTTGCCTACGTTGGAAGGGGCTCCGCGAAGAGAGAAAAAATGAGACGGAAGTAAGAGTCGCGGTGGCTGCACTTCAGATTTCTCACGAAAATGCTGGCCAGGCTCTTTCGCGTCGAATGGTATACACCGCATTCACGATAAATTTTTTGGAGAAAGAGCCACGGGGAAAAAAATTGCCTCACCGATCCGACGTGTCTAGAGTGTCTATGCATAAATGCTGTTTTAAAGCTCTTTCCCAACCGACCTCTGCCATGCCGGGATTTATTTCGAAATGTTTAAAAAGTTGAGTAGAGGGTGTTTCTTCTTGAATATTTAATTATTTAACTAATTAATTTCGTATTCTATAGTAAATTATTACAGCCAAGCACAGAAAATTATAATTACCAGTACCCCCATCATCAGTGTCAATGTTCACAGAAGTGCGGAGAAAAAGTACAAATTAACGAAATGGTTAATAAGCCAAGCTAACCTAATGTTTTAGCAAACGATTTCTATGAAATTTTCAAGAGTTTAAATGGTTGTCAGAGATTCAACAGTTATTTCATTTAGACCTTGAACGTATTAACATCAATAGAAATTCCAAAATTTGCAGGCATCGTAGTGAAAATTAACGGGTTGTCAAGTGAATATCGCATTACTCATTTAAGACTATCTCGTAAATTGGCGGTTTGAATGTTTTCCAGTAGTTTATATGCGTAATTGATATTGTATAATATCGCATCCATTTTAAATACTAAACTTAGTCATTCTAATTAAATTCTTACGTTATGTTTCATATCACTAGTTACATGACAAACTACGCTATACATAAAGTTGTTTATGTGTAAAAAATTATCATCCTACGGTAAACTGTCCCACATATTGGTGTCCTAAAGAAAATTAAACTTAATACATCTTATGCATTATAAGTATTTGTTACTTTTGCATTAAATTATGATTATAAATTTAAAATGTAAAGTGTATATGAAAAAAAAAAAACAATTTGAAATTATTGTTTGGCCTGTGTTTTGAAAATACGGCAGTAAGTTATTAAGACAAATAAGTTAATATACACTTATGTATATACTATCAAATAGATAACAACTTCGGTAGGAATATGAAAAGATATTTAAGAGAGATCATGTGTTTTTAACTTGGAAGGTTAATCAAGTTACAATTTATTACATTAATGAGAGTAGTCAATCTTATTCGCATACCAAATTAGCTTAGTAGACGATACTTAAAAACTGTAAATTTCAGGTGTTTTAATAGTTTGTACTGACATAATTACTGGTATGTCTGTGCCAGTTTGTTACAATTTACCGGATTTGAAGGACAGTGAGCAGATTCCGAGACGTTACGAAAGTAATTTTTGTATTCACATAGTCTTAACTTCTAAAATTAAATGCTGCATAGTTGAATACTTAAATAATTATCTTCCTAAGCATAACATTTTGTTTTAATAAGCAAAGCTGATTCTGATATATGATATAAATTCATGATTCATTCCATTCCGAATATGGGTACAAACAAAATTGTAATTACAAGAGATATATGCTTAAATGATGAATTTTTAAATAACATCACATTGTTTGGGCCGGTAGTTTTTGAAAAAATCGTAACTTAGTAATACATTATTTTCTTCCTAAATTGATTTCCTACAACAAACAGTTCTTTCACAAAGATTTGATAATATATTGTCAAAATAATGTTTTCAATGGGTTTAGAATTATCCTGTTGCAAAATTTATAGCTATTTGTACTAAAATGGAAGGCTAAAATTCAAGAAATTCAGTTTGCTGAAGTCTGTGTGATAAAATTAAAAAAAAAAATTAAGTTAAAGCGGAAATACATTGATATTTTAAACATAATGTAAGATTTTAAATAAGAACGGTTGTTGGTTTTACTTAACTGTGGAATTTCTGAGACTCTGCCACTTTCGTTAGCAGAAGCGTTTTTTCAAGACTACACTTCAGTTAGTCATACGCACAATTGTAAAAATCGTTCAAATTTCCCATTAATAATATTCTGCTAATATTAGGAATAGCTACTCATCGTACGTTGGCCAAAGTATTAATTTTAAAGAATAATGTTTACTAACGAAAAATGTTTCTATAGATGTTGAATGGGTAAGCATTAAGAACATCTACTCAACCTATATCGGCCAAACTAATGGTTTTTGAGGTATAGTTTACCAATGAAAAATGTTTCAAGAAGCGTTAGGAGCAACCATACGTAAATTTTTTAATGTTATTTCTGGTTAGGTTAGGTTGTTACGTTAACTTAGGTCTGCACAAGTTAGGTAATTTAACTTGATCTAACATAACTTTAGACAAGGTTAGGTTACCTAACCATAACCAAACCTAACGTAACTCAGTCTAACCAAAACTAAGATAAAATAACCAACCTAATCTACCGAATTTATTTACAAAGTACTACGTCTAACGTTTCTAGAAAAATTTTTCATTAGCAAACTATGCCTTTAAGATCAATAGTTCGGCAGGCATACGATGAGTAGCTATACTTGATATTTACAAAAATTCTTTGTTTTGGTAACTATATTGTAATTCGTTCGCCATACGCTAGTCACAACCTGACATATGCCCTTTGAAGTTCATAATCTACCCACAAGGGAATTAACATGTTCAGTCCTACGTTATTTTTTTTTCTGAATGTTTAAATAAGTTATATTTTGGTCGGTTCTCTACTTAGGTCGTTGTATCTACTAATTGTTTTTCGATTAACAAGGCATGAGTCGTTCATAACATACATCAGAAGCAATTTTGCAAGTGAATTACATACAGAAGAGAAACTTTGTGTGAGCAAACTTATTGTGAATGAGATATTTTTGGTGAAGTTTTTACGACTGAGTAATTATGTAACATTAATTATTTTGTTGGAGGTTTCGCAAAATAAATGTTTCACGCTAGCAAAATAAAAAAAAAAAAAATAAACGGACAAAATTGTTTTCTAATATTACTTTCTTTCCTTTGTTTTTATTTATCTGTAAAAGTTTTTGAGGAAATAATTTTGCAACAGCTGTTTCAACGTCGTATGTGTACTTATGCAGATATGCTTCAAGATCATTAACTGATTGGTTTTATGTTTCAGCGTTCTTGTGTCTCTAGGCGCAATTCACAGATGTGTGCGTCGCAGTAACCTTGTCCTTATTGGTGCATTCAAATGAAAGACGACTTTGCTCAAACAATAATCTGCCACCAACCATGACGCATAGCTACTGTAGCGCAGGCAAGGCAATGAAACAAGATGGTGTATAATTCAATTCATAAAAATAAGTTGCTAAAGTTAAGAACTCTAAGAAATACTGTTAGAAAATTTGAATATTTAAATTTTTTATTGTCTATTTGTTATTACATTTGCAAAGAAAGTTTTTTAAAGAACAATTACCTTTTTTATATTTCCCGACAAGAGGTGGGAACATGGACATGGGAACTTGGGCAGTTCAGAATGAAATTCGCCGTAGTTTATTTACTCAGCATATATTGAAGGCGTACGAAAGTACATTCAAAACAAACGCATCAATGGATCTGTATGAATCAGCAGTGAGTTGAGGTACTCATGAATATTAAATATTCGTTTTAATACGTCGAGAGTTTGTTTACATAGCATCCGTATTTTACATCCTAGTTTCCTTCCATTTTATCTCGGTGCAAGAAATGTAAAGTTTCTTGCTAACATCGTACGTAAAGTAAAAACAACTGCTCTTATGGCAGGAAGAAACCGTTGTAAATTTAAAGTGTGTAATGTAAAGTAAACAACACCGTTAAGGTAAATATAACTGTGTAAATCAAAAGATTCGAAATACCGCCCGTTGAACCCTGGTGGTAGGAACTATGAAACATTCTCGATATTTCTACGAATACAATAAGATCTTTATTAACTGGCTGTTAACTCAAACATGTCACTTACTTACCGATATATATGAAGCCATTTATTTTTGCGACACATAACATGAGTATCTTCAATAAAAATTTTAATGTACACAACCACAGTACTAAGTCCAGTAAAAACTTTCACAAACCAGGAGCTTCGCTCACATTATTTCAAAAAGGTGCCTTTTCCAACGTAATAAAGCTTTATAATGCCTTACTCAAGGTTAGAAAAACTTGAGCAATTGCAATACAAACTCATGTATGAGTGAATAGAAGAAAATTTTGACTAACAACAATTTTTATACTGTAGATGAATATTTAGATTTATGTAAATCTCGCTCATCCATTTTGTAGTACTACAAATATGCGTCCTATATGTAAATCTGTAACTTATGATGTTAAATATATTGTGTGTTTTTTAATATACCGCATATTATTGTTATGGCATTAAGTAACGTTAACTGCATATTGTATTACTTTATATTACCGGTTCTTATGTGTTACTGTCGTTTAATTGTATTATGTAAGATTGATGACGTGCTCCACATCTCAGCATTTCAAGGCACTTTTCAAGATTTGCGGAATAAATAAAAATATATAAAAAAATAAAAATAAAAATGGGATCACGAAACAAAACTTAATTCCATCACAGAGTAAACAAGGACATCAGAAGCGAACTAGCATGTCGGCCCCTTTGATGTCAGCGAACTCGGGCGCTGATTGGCTAGTGCTGTCCGCCATGTCGTAACAGTGTTTTGCTGTAAATATTACATATACGGTAATTCATTTTCCTGTGTTATTAAATCAAGTTTTTGAGTGCTTAAAATTTAGTTGCAGCAGTTATAATTTTATTATATATAAGTGGCAATACGTACAATTGTAATACACTAATTTGCGAGTGATATGTAACCAAAACCTGACATATTTATTTCGTTGCAGCCTGACTAACAGAAGCTGGTCATACGAATGCATTTTCACAACAGACTTGATATTAAAACAAACACCGAAACAACTTACGTATAAGCCGTACAAACGCAGTTAGAACATGACGCTCCACATCATAACCAAGCAAACGGTCGTGTTTACGTAAAGTCTATGAAGTTTACTTCTGATACCATACAGGTAATATATAGTAGAGGGAACGTGACGCCACAAATGTGTGTCCAACATGGTCTCCAGAGTTTGATGTCGTTTATTTATGTTTTCTCGTTGTAAAAATGCAGTCGTGTTGTTTGAAACTCATTGCGTACCTTCCAGAATATATATTTTGTCATGTGGTGTCACCAAGATCTCGGTTCAAAACATTATAGTAAGTATGTAGTTAATATTTACATTTTACTAAAAACAGCTGGGTTAAGGAAAACAGTAACGTGGCAAACAACGTTTACATTTGTCGTTCTGAAGTGTCTACGCAATTATACTATGCGATAATATGGTAGTATGCCCTCCTTAGTTCATACATTCATATGGTACCAAAATAACCCAACATAGTTGTGATTACTAAGCAATTATTTTCTTGGCTCTCAATGTTACTGCAAATTTTCCGCGCATATTTCACTAAAGTCACGTGACACATTTTGAACACACAATTTCGTACGCAGCTGTATAGAGGATACTCCCTCTACCCTATATTTACTCTAAGTCTGATACCCTTGTTTATTCTGTGATTCTATAGAACGATAGCAACTATATGTTGTAATAACTACACTGAGAAATGTGTTTGGTTCAGTAAATAAAATTCTGCTTGGCACAACGAAATAATTTCTGCGAAGATTCAAACATAAATACTGTTACTGAAACAAATTACTCAGCTGTTCGTATTTTGTTGCCCAAGTGTAATATTTAGTAATAACCAGTAAACATTTTTTTTTGGCTGAGTGTGTTAACATAATACCACTATTTGCATCACTCGTACAATAACAAGACATCTACATTGGTCTGAGGTTGACCTTCAACTGTCTTCCTTTATTTACATAAATGCTACCGGAGAGGTTGTTTACAAATCTCGTAACACCCTCTGTCAATTTTAAGTCTATAGCATAGTTCAATTCTGTCATGTACCATTATTACAATACACATTTCACTTGGACATAGTTTTAAAGGATAGATTGAAATTGTACAAGACAATTACAACACTTTCGCTAACTACCAATATATGTCTATCTCTCCGCAAGTTACTTTAAACCTAACATCTTAAGCCTAACATCCTACTATACATTTCCAATACCCCAGTGGTGTTATGAAGATATCTGCCACATTTTTGTTTGATTCAACATAGTCTACTACTATCATTCGCTTGTCAACAATGTCTTTCAAAAATGAAGTTTGATGTCCACATGTTTTGAACGTTTAGTGTTTTCGTAGTTTCTCATCAGGTGAATAGCTCCCTGATTGTCCACCCTGAGATAACCCTTCACTTCCTTAGTTTCACCCATGAATTCTGACAGAAGTCCTTTAAGATATAACAGCTCTGATGCAGCCTGGCTACTTGACTTGTATTCTGCTTCTGCTGAACTGAGTGCGACTATTTTCTGCTTCTTCAATGTCCAGGACACCAGGTTGCCAGAGTGATACGATGCTGCCCCACTAACACTCTTCCTGTCTCTCTTATCACTTCCCCAGTCTGTATCTGCAAATATGAGTATCTGATAGCACTTGTCTGGGTATTTCTGGTACACCAGCTTCTTGTCCTTAGTGCCTTTCACATAGTGAAGAACCTTTTTCGCAGCAACCCACAGGACCCAGGTTGGACGGTTCAAGGAACGACTCAGAAATGCGGTGGCAAAGACTATGTCCGGTCTACCAACTTGTGATATGAAAGTCAGACTGTCCACAAGTTCTCTGTATGGAACGTCAATCACTTCGTCTTCTTCGCCAATTTCTGGTCTGTCATCCATAGGTGAGGACGATCCTTTGCATTATTTCATGTTGAACTTCCCCAGCAATTTATTGATAAGCTTATGTTGCGAGAGTTCAATTGTGTCCTTGGCTATCTTTAATTCTATCCCGATGAAGCACTGTAGATTCCCCACATCATTTGCACTGAACTCTTCTGTCAATATATCTGTGAGTCGGTTGACTTGTACTGTTTCTCCCATCACCAGAATATCATCCACCCAAATAATCAGCCATAAATATCTCCAACATACATGAATACGTCAAAATGAGATCTTCTCAGATATATGTAGTCGTAAATGTGTTGCATCGTTGGTTCCAACACCTTGAAGACTCACGTAGACCGAGACCGTATAGTGCCCATTGGAGCTTTAGCACTTTCATCCCCTGTTTAGTTGTATACCTCGGTATCCAGTGTCCCATTCATTAGCGGGGAGTAACGGAGCTGTATATTCCAACTGCATACCTTTTTCTGCGCAGAACGTCTTCAATGTTGTTGACAGGTACTCACCCCCATTGTCACATCGCATACGATTTGTACAACTTACACCAAACTGTGTTTCCAAACGCCTAATAAAGTTCATTAAATTCCCTGAAGCTTCTGCTTTGGTCTTCAGTAGGTATACAACACGGAATTGGGAGTGATCATCTGTTATGGTCTGGTAAAATCTCGCCATTATTTGTGTAAATGGCCATGGGTCCCCCTACGTCCGTGTGAAGTAGCTCTCCTATCTTCTGGGACCTGGGTAGAATAGTCTTCTGGGTCGGTAGTCGACTGGCTTTTCCTTGCTTACAGGAGTCGCACACATTGTCAGAATGAGGCAATCCCATCATCCTCAAACTCTGGCGGTTCAGGTGTCCAAGTCGTCTATGCCACTGGACTTCCACTTTCACCAAACATCCGTGTTTGATTTTGTGCAGAGAAAAAACTGTATTATATAGTTTTTCACACAATATTTAAGCCACTATCATCAATGATTTTAGCATGGTCGTTGCTAAACATATCTTGTTTCCCCGAGGAGACCATTTTCATCACAGACAGCAGGTTGTATGTGATACTGGGTACTATAAGAGCTTTCACTTTGATTTTTACATCACCCTTGTAAAATATTTTTGTGCCCTTTTGTCTGGCCGTCAACTCCTCTCCATTCGCAACTTTTATCTTGATTGGAACAGCTAAGTCTTCGATATTAGTCATGCACGATGTTATGCTTGGCATAACCAAATGGTCGGTGCACCCTGAGTCTAAAATAAGCACAACTTCTTCTGTGTTTCCATCATTATCATTAACGAGTGCTACGTCTTTTGTTATTGTGGCCACAATGATAATCTCCTTCCCTTCAGAGCACGAATAACTTGGATATAGCACTATTTCTCTCAAAAATATGGTTTAGTGCTGTTAGCATACCTGCAGCAGTAGTAGCTTCCCTGACATAGTCAATGTGTCTATCTGTGACACAATTTATTATAATGTTTTTGGCCTTCTAATCAGCCATATTCACTTTCTAAACTTCTTCTTCCGACAGTCCTGCTAAGCTTCTTCCGTCGTCAACAACCCATTTTACGTATTTCTCGTCCAATAACGACAACACTCGGAATATCCAATTTTTTAAATTGGTGTCGGTTAATTGCGGGTATATTGTGAAAACACCAGCCGCCATGTTTCCGAAGTCAGGTGTTAGTATAGCTCGGATATTCCGTCCCCTACGACTCGAAACTTATTCACTCGATTTACCAGTGCGCATGTCTTACGAATCTGTTGTTTATTCCTTTAATGGTCAGTATTCTGGCCCATAACCGGTTAACATAATACCACAATTTGTGTCACTCGTACAATAACAACACATCTACATTGGTCTAAGATTGACCTTCAACTGTCTTTCTTTATTTACATAAATTCCACCAGAGAGGTGGTTTACAAATCTCGTAACAGTGTGCAGATATTATGCCGAATGAAAAAATGTATCCATGGAAGCACACAGAATACAACCTGAGTCCTCCGGTATCATCAAGTATAATAGTTTTCGATACAATTATTTACGTCCTTAAGGTTCACGCATGATTATTAACTTCTTGTTTTTCTGTGCGTATGATAACAAGTGGATAGAAAAAAATAAATGCCTGAAATATTACAATGAACAGAGCTTAAATAACAACTCATTTTGAAAAACAAGGTTTGTGTACCGGTACAGAAAACATAAAGCAACATGTAAAAAATTACTGAATACGAAGGATTTTACATCGAAACTTAGCTGCATATTTCGTACACTAAACAACAAAAAAGTTTCATGTCAATAAAGTAATTTTTCTCGAAATAACTGCATTCCTCTTGATTAAATTGATACCTGGTGTACGGCTGAGCGAACTGTCAACTCGTTGTCGGTATGTTGGCAGTAATGAGTGCAAATCCCCTTCTACGATGCGACGAGCTGCCACGGCGAGGTGTCGAGTTGAGCGATAAGAGCTGATTGCGTGACCATGATCTTTCAACGTCCGTGAGCAATTGAAACCAAACTCTGAAGCATGGTTCATTATATACCTACTCAATGCGCTTTGTCGTGAATCTGAAACTGCTACTGAGACATGTATTTGTCAAATTAAAATATTGAAAGTTCTGTGACGAATTTAATTACCATTTTAACAACCTTACGGGTATTAAAATTATCAAAAATTACTTCCTGACATCTTAATTTTGATATTATATATTTTGGCAATATTTTATCAAGTATTAGCGCGAGAGAAGTGCAAGCCAAATTTCAAAATATATCATTAAAATAGTTAAATTGTAGGCCCACGTAGGTTCTATTTCGGAAACAAATTTAAACGAATAATATTTCAATGAAAATCTACTGGTTAGGATGACTGTGAAAGAAGGTTTTATGGAAATTCACGAAGTGGTTCTCATGCAGTAACATTTTTAAAGTTGCTTAAAAATCGAAGCAAGTTATCTTAAGATTAAACTCTCACTGAAGATGAACTACCGGTCTGATTCCTGAGAAATTTCTTCATGGAGATTCTATGACCCTAATAAATATTTGAGCCAGGGTGTACTACGGTGACTAAATAATTGCTTTGGAATTCGTATTGCACATCATAAAATATTAAAATGTTTGCAATCGTAAAAAAACATGTTACACATGTTTCAGTAAAAGTGATTTTATCACATTTCATTTGGTGTTAAGTCACGAAACTATGAAAAATCATTAAAACACATGAAATAGGAGAAGGGGTGAATCGACTCCTGAACACCCTTATGGACTTGTTAGGTTTATTTTACATTGGTGCAAATAACTCAAAACTTGACACGAAATGCTTTGAATAAATTCATGACTAACACGATGCACAATTATATGAAGGCATTTTTCAAAATGATGCACAGCTAGTTTGCAAAAAAAATATATTTTGATTGATTTTTCTTTTTTTTATATAGTAAAACTGGTGATACTTAAGCTGAAAAAAAAAATCTTGGAAAATTGTGGCATTTATTGCTAACAAAAAGGACGTATGAGTTATGATATATTTGTTTCAAAGAGGTGTAAGAGTTCGTCGACACAAAAATTATGTTGCTAAACTACCAGGCATAATCTTAGGAGGGTACTTTACTAAAACTCGCGGTTTTAATTCAATTTCTTGTTTACACAAAAGCTATGTTAATTATTTAAATGAAAGATAGAGGGAGATAAAAACTGTGTTAACAGCCATTTTAAGATTATATTTGTCTGTATATCTTTACTATTTTGATCTGTGAAATCATAGTTGACGATAAAAATTTACTGATTTCAGTCTTACATCAGTAAATATACAAAACAGTCAACTCACTTAAGTTTTAAAAGAATCTGTCCAATAATGATATTTGTCAGTACTGGCTCCGAATTTCAAAATTAAGTAAAAACATTTTTGTTAAAGTAAGCAAACATAAAAACATTAAATCTAGGAATCTGCCTCCAGAAGCGTGACAGTTAGAATCTTAATTATATTTATAAATTTTCTGCAATAACTTATGTGTTAAGATATTTTTGGTAAATGCGACAAAGTTGAAGCATACTAGATATTTGTGATGAGTTTTGGAGACTAAAATTGTGTTACAAGTTCATCATAGATTGGACTTTTAATCATTCTTGAACGTAAACCTGTAAGTAATTTGCAATAATTCTTCATGACAAAGTAATCAAGATTTCACTATTATTTGTGTAAAGTAGTTTATCAAGAGTATTTCTTATGTGCCTTGTCGTAGAGAAAATTTGGATAATAATACTTGAAAAAAAAAATATAACTCGAAAACTGAAATTACAAAAAAAAATAGTAATAATAGTCTAACAATAATTACCTCCCCTTAAGGTGGATTTAACTTTCGGCTTAGCAATTTCTGTAGAAAACTTTCGACTTCATTAACTACCCGATGTTTCCCCTATAAGTCCCTCACCACTTTGTATTTCACCCTAAATATTTAGCTTAAAACATATCTTACGTAGTTGTATATCTTACAAGAGCTTGCCGTTTACAATACTGCTGCGGTTTCTAGTAGATAAGGTTATGTAATGTTACGTATAGTTGTTTTATAGTAGACGACTTTACTATGAGTTACGTTACGTGTTACATCAAGTTATGTTAGATTATCCAATAAAGCTTATGGCGGCTTACAATATGCTTAGCATTTGGCATACAATCATAATTATAAAAAATAAATGCCTAACGACATTGGTAATTCGCCTAGTTAACGTAAAGTTATGTCAGGTTAGATAAGATAGTAACTGTGTAGATGGTGCCAATTTTAGCTGCGGGCTACGTTATGCATCCGAAAAGAATTCTTAAATAGTAAAACGGTACTAGGTGTAAAACGAATTGGTCAACAGACATAAATACATTTAATTGATTTCCGGTTCCATAACTTTTAGAACCATAATATTAACTTTCCCTTCGCGTGTTTATTTTTCTTTATAGCAAAAGGAGTGTTACAAAATATCCAATAAAACGCAGATGCATGTTTTCACAATGTGCGCAAATTCGAGGTTTTAAAATTTTTTTTTTGTTATGTTCGTTACAAAG
>PNEQ01012389.1:21491-32832 GCA_003012365.1 Medauroidea extradentata
TTCCTCGGCAGCAAACCACGCAAATTGCGTCAAACACCGTTAGGCGTCGAACGCCGCTCGACAGTTTAACGCGCCCATTAATGGAATCACTGAATCCTCACCCGTTGACATCCCCCGGTGGGAAAAAAACGAAATTACCTTTCCCTTCCTTGCATGTTATAAAGGTTATGCAACGCTGTGAGTACGGCTCCCGAGTGAATCTAGTTTTCACTCTCCCCACCCTTTTGCTATCTCCGAGCTTTACAGCGGGTGAAGTCGTTAAACGGATTAGGCTCGTGTTTTCAGCGCGTTCGTCTGCTTGCTTCCGTTTGTGTAAAGGCGCCGTGGTGGTCGAGGGGTCAGACTTCTCTCCTCCAACCAAGGTGATCCGGGTTCGATTCCCGGTGTAGTTTTTTTTTTTTTTTTTTCAACTAAGCATTCGTAGGTCTCTATACAGTGCTGTCATGCCGCGCGGTCTATATTTCTGGTTAGCGAACCCGCGAAAATTTGATGTGCCTTGTTAAAATCCTGGACAAGCTCTTAAAAGGGAGAAATTGTTGCCATCTTGAATTTTTTTTATTTTGTGTCGTGACTTTTATTTTGGATATATTTATGGAACTTCAAGCTAACTGCCGAATAGTATACATACTGATAGAATGTAAGACTTCGCAAGTCTTTGTTTGTCGTAAATGTCGTTACGAATCTGATTGCAGTTAAGAAAGTAATAAGAATTTTGCAGGTAGGTTAAAGGGTCATAAAATTTACGCAAAAGAAAAGTTACTACACATAATACAAAAATTCAAAATGGCGATGGTCTCTTTGTCTTTCTTAATTTGCAAATTCTCCAGCAGTGCTTTCGCTCGAAACCACAGCTCCCGTCTGGTCGAGGATTTCAAACGTAACGTTTCATCCGGCAGTATCTCTCGTTTCCGCTGCCCCATTGTTACCACGTTTCCCGTGCATGCGCGCTCGCTTGTAGCCCGGAAGCACAGAAGAGGCAAGTATACAGAGCAGACATTGCCTGGTGTTGTCTTCGATGCGAGTGTCTTCGGCGTTACGTGGAACCCCTTTGTTTCTAACTAGCGAACGTTCTCCCGTGCCGAGGAACAGACATTGGGACTTGTTTGTCGTGTAGTACTTCGCTATAGAGAGTTTATTTTATTAATTGAATGGGTTAGATAAAGAAGGAAAACATTCCACTTCGGCCAACTTTCGGGAAATCAGGAAAAACGGTTTTGACACTAAACTGTAGGTTGTTTGTTAGTAATTACGGATATGGAACACTGCCTGAAACACACAATACTTTTTATAAACTGTAAGTTATGTGCAATTAAAGACGAAGGAATGTTTTCATTTTTAATCTCGTTGAGACTAGGGCATACTAAAACTCGATGATTCAATAATTTATATGTTTGCATAGCCAATTATGCCGTAACGCTGAGGTTAAGAAGGAAATGGTTTCCTTTAGCATATAACTTCCATATTCAAAGTCCTACACTGGTGTAAGGATTTCTAGAATCCATTAGTTTTTTATCTCTATCAATGAAGCTACATATAAAAGTACAACTTAGCTATCTCAGTTGTTTTCCTACTTTATCTCACCCATTCAATTAATTAATATATAGTACCTCAGCCTCATTCGTGTTGTTTTCAATTTTTGTTTTCACATTAATGAAACTATATTTCTGAAACTAAAAGTTTTGGAAAATTCTTAATTGCGGAAATTGATGTTAAGGGTCATTGATGACAGTTTTACAAACCTTTTTGACAAAGAAAATACTTTTCGGTAACCCCGTTCTGCCCTTGTACTCTATTTTACACCCCTCTTCCTGACGGTATAATATTGTTTGGTCAGAAACCTTCGCGGGCACTCGCAAAACAACTCACTAACGTATCAATGCAATCGAATGAACGATATAGGAACGCATAGAAGGCTAACAAACAAACATTAGTTTTGGTACCGGAATTGTAGGTTTTTGTTGTATTTTCTTTCTTTCTCTTGCGTTTATTTTTTACTTCTTGGATTGACTGACTCTAAATAATTTAACCTTAATTACGTTTTTTAATAATACTAAATTCAATCGGGTTAGTTAATAGATATCCATTTATTCAGCTTAGAGTTAAACATTTATGACCAGGTTTGGTGTGGACTTTCTTCAATATTTTCTTAAAATTTATTAATTATTGTTACAAATTCGTGTATTTTCAAAATCATGCCGTGATAATATTTAGTTTTGTGTGTTTTATTCGTGTTTGGAGTTGTTTAATATAGAACCCTGGCAGCTTTCTTTGCCAGGGGACGCACCCACAAGCGCCTGGATGAGAGGTTACAATATCTGTGACCATGTCATTTAAATGGAGTAATTTATGTTCCGTCCGTGGTAATAGAAAATCCTGGACGCGATATTACGTTCTAGGAGTGTTTAACTGTCAGAATACGGAAAGACTTGGCTCACGCATTCAGCGTACTGCAGAAACAAGTACAGGTCTTAATTTGTCTAGATTCCTTGAGTGAGCAATCCGCAAGAATTTTAATTCGAGACATTGTTTGTGTCGCCATTCGCTTAGTACGTCATATTTTTGCACTGGCGAAGTGATGCCAACCGAAGCCAACATTTTTAGCGATGTTTATTTCGTCTGAAGTGTTTTAAACTTTAATCGTTATGAAGTTCCGTTGTTCTGTCTGAGTTTTGTTTTAAGTCTGGAACACTTTTTTCTCAGTTTTTAACCGTTTACTCTTTACGGTGGTCCTGTCAGCTAAGCGACTGAGCTGCTGCTCAGAATGAGTGACAGAAATAGTTAAAACTTCATATTTTAAGTTCAGTTCCAAATTTTTGCTCCATATAATTCGAATTTATTTTTTTATTAAATAAACGGGCTGGAAATTTGTTAAAGATCGACATTTTCGTTAACTGACATTTTAAAATTGTTGATTTTCCACTGTAAATCTAATTGTAGTATATTTTGCTGTCCCCCCCCCTTCCCACAATACTATGATAATGTGGTAACGTGGTGCCTCAGTTAAACTTCTCAGAATTTAAAAGTCATAGCAGTTCTTTCTTTTCAAATCTGACTTTATTTAATTTGAAATCTTGTTTTAATCAATTTGCTTTTCAGTTATTCAACTAAGGTCACGCTCTCTAGCTTCTACTATTTTAACGATATTAATTTTTAAAGCCTAAACAAAGGCAGATATCAATAATCTGCCAGGCAGTTATGTTCAAAATCGTCTTCCCCATGTTGGCTGATTTTTAGAGGAAGTAAATACTATAGTTTTAGCTAAGTATGTAATTAACGAAATTATAGTTTATTAACTTTTTATTCGAAACCATATAATTTCTTGCATTAAAAAATATGTATAGCTGTCACGGCAAATACCGTTTTAAACAAATCTGCCAGACAGATTTTTGATATATACTATTGTTTAAGCTTAAACCCTTAAGAAATTTGCCCGATTTATCTCTGGCAAGCTTGTTGTGCGTACAATTATTTGCCCGAGATATCTCGGGCAAAAAATATATATAAAAATAAAACATTTGAAAACAAATTTTTTTTATTTGGACCCGTTTAGTTTGATAACAAAACTTGCTTAATTTTTTGGCCGGAAAAGTAAAAAAAAGCTGAAACTTAAGAGGTTAAACAAATAATTACCGAAAAACCATGTATGTACTAAAGAGCGAGGCCTTAAATGCTATCTGTTTCTTTCTGAGTGCGGTTTATTTGTGCAGTGTATTTCGTTTCCAGAGTCGTGTGTAATATATCTGTCATATGGAACATTACTGCATTATTTGTCTGAACAAATTGGTACACATATCCTGTATAAATACCATCAGGGGCGTCATTTTGTTATTTAAGTAATACTAATGTAAGCACATAAAACCGACGTTTTATTATTAAAATTTCTAATTTGTACATGCTTAATTAATAAAAAAAGGTGCAACAAGGTCACTTTCAGCAAAAAAAAATCTTGCCTCCCTCCCTCCACAAAGAGAAACCTGAAATGACGCCCTTGAATACCATATGTACAAGTGTGGTAGTACAATTACTATTACAAACGGGGTAAAACTTACAAAGAGTTTTTTTTTATATATATATAGTAGAGCAGTTCTGCTTCATGGTTGATAACTAGGGCTAGGAATATTTCGCGAGTTCAACGACCAACATGCTAGAATCCATTATCCTGTATAATATACAGTATATACTGTATATTTAGAGATGATGGTTTATCGCGGGAAAACTTGACTGTTTACTGGGTTTCAACGTATGTTTAGCATACCAGAAGATTACTGGCCTTTCCTTGTACTTGGAGCTGTTACCCTATTTGACCAAGCCAATAAGAATCTTGCTATTGTAATATGTAATGCCTGTTATTTGTCTGCAGACAGCTACGGAGTGTCAGGCGTGAATCACCCAATCATACATGTGGCGAGAAACTACAATGTTTCCAAGCCTATGTTGGCATAAAACATTTTCGCGATATTCCATCATCTCTATGTATATTATACCGAAGCCCTGACATTTGTCCATTACATGCTACTCATTCAGACAGCAGACAATGAACAAATAGACGGGGCTTGAGTATGTATAGGACATTGGATTATAGCATGCAGGTCGCTGAATTCGCGAAATATTCCTAGCCCTATTGATAACTAGAATTTTTTCCTACTTTGTTTCGGTGCCTTACGTGCACACCTACAATTCTGTTTCGTGGTCAGTGATTGGATATCTTAATTCTCAAGAACCTTGGAATTCCATCGGTAAATCACAGACGTGTGGTGTTGCAGGAATGTTATCGTAATTGGCTCAGTCAAATGAGATACGGCTCTTCACATAAACACGCTGCCAATATCCATAAAGCAGAATTGAGAACTTAATATTCAAAAGGGGCTAAGTACCATCTTCGATGAAAATGAGTTAGATACATAGAAAGGTGCCAAAATATTAGATCAAAGTCATACGTAAAGTGCTACCTCCTAGTGATATTCATGCGCGCCTTACATCAGCACAGTTAGATTGTTGGAGTAACATCAACGCGTTCTAGTTCAGTGAATATATATATATATATATTGATGTTCATAAGTGTTTTGTATTAATTACTGTTCGATTGCTCCTGTTTACAACTTTCCTATTGTAAACAATATGTGAACGCATTTGGATAATACCTTGTTCGTTTGTTTCTGGCACTATACTGTTGCCGTTACTATCTCGAAACTTACCTTTTGTGACTTAGACATACAAAAGCTTTGCTGTGTAGCAAACACTCATTTCTTGTAACAAATAGTTGAATTCACTAGCAAATCACACTCATCAAACTGTTCTCTAGAAATATGTGAGTTTTGGGACATAGTGTCTTATGCCTCCGAGGTACAGAATTATACATATTTGCCACGCGAACGCCGTTGGCATTGAGAGTGCTCTGTACCATAAAAATTCATAAATTTATAATTGTACCAAACACTGTTTAACTATTACACATTACATTAATAGTAATTTCCCACAAAGAAAATATTTTTCGCTTCCATATTTTTCGTAGAAACAAATGTGAAAGAAGATATTTGATTATTTGCGCTATTTACCCTAAGTCAAAAATATTCAAATTATAGTAATAAAATCAATTGGAATGAAAGTGAAGGTATTAAATTACACAATGAATCTTGGGTATTTGTCTCAAAAGTTATATTTTAAAAAGTCGAGTTGCGCTATGATTTCTGGTATATTGAAGAATTTTTTTAAATACTAATACTATTTAAGTGAAATCACAAAAGTGTCATTATTTAGCTTAATACGTTTACTTTTACTCTAAATCATTTAATTAGTATAATTTGAATAATTTTTACTTTGGCTAAGTAGCGAAAATTGGCAAGTTGTTACTTTGACATGCGTACGTGTAAGAAGAAAATGACACCGAAAAAAATTTTATGTGTAGGAGTTGGTCAGTGTTTGGTACAATTAAAAAATTACTGCGAACACTTACAAATAATACCAAGATGGCGGAGATCTGCCTGTCTGACCCAACGCTTACAGTTTGAAAGCCTCGCGCGAAGAGTTTCCTGGGCGCAAGACGCGTTCTCAAGCTGCTCTTAAAATGTTGGAGCTATTACGCGGGTGCTAACAGCGAGGTTACAGCGCAGTTCGGGTGTTTAAAGAATAAAAGCTCCGGAGAAAGATCTGCGGAAGCAGGTGTAAAAAAAGTTTTTTTCTTCTTCCTTGAGGTGGAAGTAGGGTGGCACGTCGGAGGAAGGGGAAGGGGTTGCCGTTAAAGCCTTCTCCGAGGAAAGAGCGCGAAGATAATGGAGACCTTAAAACCCCGCTAGAAAAGAGGATATTGACTCTATGTCGTACTATTGGTTGCAAAAGCATTTGCCATTTGCAGCCTGTCCTTCACCCACGAATAGTGCAACGAGTTTCTGGCGAATAATATGTTTGAATCATTTGGTTTCAATGCACATCTGCAGCTCTTCTTCGTTGTAAGTAGTTAGTAGAGACGTTCAATTCTCGTGAAAATATTTTTTAGCCACTTTGTTTCAATGCATAATGCTCACTTCTGCATTTTTGCGATATTTAAAGGTAATGTTTTTTGGTTAAAAGAATTATGCAACATATTGTTTCAGTGCCTCGTGTGCACATCTGCAGCTCAGCTTCAAGGTCAGTGATTGGCTGTTTTTAACTCTCAACATATTTGGGATCTACCCGCAAATCACAGACGTGTGGTGTGGCAGTGACGTTATTCTCATTGGCACAGTCAAATGAGTGACGCCTCTACAGGAAAGGAACGCTGCCAATATCTACGTACCAGGGCTTCAGATGTGAACGTGAGGCATCGAAACAAAATGTTGCATAATTCTTGCCTCTAGTGATGTTGTTTTGGTAGCGCGTCTTCGTGGATAGGAGTTCCTCACTCGACTAAACAAATCAGAATACGGCAACGCCGATACCACACGTCTGTGATTTGCTGTAAAACGTCAAGACACGTAACAGTTAAATACAGCCAATCACCGATCATGAAGCACAGCTGCAGATGTGCACGTGAGACATTGTAACAAACTGGCGCAGAGATCTTTTCGCCGGAAATAGGTACAGCAAGTTATTTTTCGTGAAAACCAATTTTACACCAACTGTGAACATCTGCAGCTCTGCTTCATTGGTAATTGGCAGCGCGTGGACAACTAAGATGCCAATATACAGAATATGCTACAGGATGAGGAGGTATTTCCCAAGGAAGATTTTCAAGAATATTTTGAGTCGTGAGAAGGATGCAGAGACTGGTGACGTGGATCCAGCGAAGTTGAGTACTAAGAATGTTGCTGCTGAAGAAAGTTTTGTGCGTATATCTTTGTTGTATAGGTTTGGTTTTAAAGGAATTCTTTCAAGATTTGGTAATGATTTGCTGCAGATATGTTTTTATAAGTAATGTGGTCTTCCTAGTGCTGGTATTGTAAATTATATAGTCTGTCTCGAGAAAGAATTCCATTTTTTGACAGCTTTGAAGGCTATCGTGTGTACCAATTTCTGCAGGAAATAACTTTTAATTTTGATAAATTGCACAGTTTGAGACCCAGCTAAGTGTGTTTGTGCAAAAGTTACTTGTGGCAAAGGAAAACAGTGCTTATTTCATGGAAACAACTAAAAAAATAAATGCAAACACAAATGTCAAAAAGTGGAGTTCTTATATGAGACAGACTATATAAGTGATACAAACCCTCGTAACATTGTGTGTTGGAAATATTTTGCTATTAATTGTAATGTTGGTTCTTTAACGGCTGTAATAAACTGTATGCAAGCTCCAGAAGTGTTCAGTAGAAAGAAGATGAAGTTTGAACTTGGTGATGATTTAATTGTGTATGTGGAACTGGACGGTAGTATCACAGATTATTTAGGCATGCAGAAGTGAAATAGCTAGTAGAACAGCGAATTGTCACACACGCCAGAAAAATGGCTTTCCTGGCCAGCAACATGGCGGAGACGCCTAGCGCCAACCAGCGTAGGGTGGCTGCTCTGCTAGCTGACTGCCAGGCCAGTAGGAAACCTGTCGTAACATGCAGGAGCCAAACATACACGGGGCTGGTACCATCAGCCTCGGGCAGCCAATAAGCGGCGAAGTTCGCCCGTATCAAACGAGCCGCCACGTCATTTCACGTCTGTATTACTATCTAGTCTGTGGTAGCATGGGTGATATAACGCTTACGGGGCATGTTGAGTATAAATATTGTGCTCAAACATGTCTCTCAACTGACTGCACCAATCAGAAAAAGGTTTCTGTTTCGCCAGGCAGATGTAACTTCCCTGATAAACACAAGACGAGTGACAGTTAAAATACGCAGTTACTTGACCATGAAGCCGAACTGCCGACATCAATGATTGGATGTTCTTAATTCTTACGTGCTTTCACGTTTTACTACAAATCACTTACAATATGTATCGCAGTAACCATATCCTGATCGGAACAGTCAAATGAGAAGCGTATTGCCAGAAAAAAAAAACACAACTGTGCCAATTTCAATGAAGCAGAATTGCAGGTGTTCACGTAAGGCACTGCAAAAATTTGGTGGAGCAATCTTACTGTGAAATCAGTCGTAGTTAGTAATTGCTTATCAGTAGGGACAGGAAAATTTCTCGAATTCAATGACCTGCGTATTAGATTAAATTATCCTATGCATACTCAATCCTTAACCATTTGTCCACTAGCTGCTACTCAGTGGAACAGCAGACAATGAACGAATAGACAGGGCTTGAGTATGCATATGACAATGGATTATAGCCTGCTGGTAATTGAATTTGCGAAAATTTCCTCTCCCTACTTATCAGCGTTATTCCTTGCCACCAGGATGGACTCCAAATTGTTATATACTCGTCCAACTTCCCCATAGGCAAAAAATGCCGAGGTCTGCCGTGTAAAATGCATCTGTCCAGCAATTAAAAGTTGCAGGTTTCAGTGATTAAACTGCTGTAACGAGGTCACACACGCAGCTGATATCACATAGAGACTACTCCCAGTGTCATCTCATACTGTAATACTGTATATATAGGATTGTTAAGTCTAGTCTCTTACCAAATAATAACACGAATTTTGCAGGTCCCTAGTTATCATCAGTACGAACACGTGTTTTTCCCCAAAAAGAATTTTGAATGCGCGTCTGTAAATCTGCTTTATGGTTACTGGCAGCGTATCAATGTGAAGATCCGTATCTCATTTGACTGAGCCAATCGCAATAACGTTCCTGCAACACCACACGCTAAAGATCCAGATATTAAATTCTCACCAAAATCTCTTCATTTTACTGAGAAAAACTTTCTATCTTTCAGTGCACTTGCCTTAAGTAGTTTTGGAGGAAGATACCGTAATTATTGTACGTCTGGCTAGGAGATCCTAATCGTCGTTGGGCCCGGAACTCAAGGCGAGTTTTATGGGACGAAAAGTATTCAAATCGGCCTCGCCGAACGGCCCGTGCTTTAACACATCGGTTGGCGTCTTCGGGTCGGAACCGCTCCACCAGCCCGTGAACAACTCGACCACCCCTCTTTACCCTGGCCACTGCGTCCATCCATTTTCCGCTCCGTGGAGCAAATGGGGGGCTAGCTGGAGCAGAAACCCACCCCTCCGTCGACCCTCAATCGTTTTTTTAACCTCCCGTTCACACCCACACCCCAGATCACCACCCCCGACCCTGGCGGGTGAAGATTACTGAAAACAACCTTTTGATATGTAAAGTCACGTGACGGGACCGGACGCCGACCGTGTAAATAAGTTTTCGTACGTTCAGAGCGACCGGGTGTTTCTTTTTTTTTTTTTTTTTTTTTTTTTTTTTTTTTTTTTTTTTTTTTTTTTTTTTTTTTTTTTTTTTTTTTGCTTGTCCGAGGAGCGAACTGCAGACGCGACGGTTTTTTCATGAAAGTCTGGAATGTTTACGAATTGGCGAGTCTCAGCTACAGTGGCGGGCGGTCAATGACATGAGCATAGCGCTCTGAATGTCATGTTCCTCACCCCTTCCCCTCTAAATCTCTATACTTTATTTCCCTATTAGCAATTATAATTTTTACTCAAAGGTGTAAGTCTTTTGCTTTCCACGTACTGAAAAAAATTCACTGCGTTACAATAAAACCAGTAATATAATGCAATGCGTCTCAGCAATGTAAACTAGTGAATAAAGTTTGCTATTAAAACTTTCAACTTAAAAAAACTCAGCTTAGTTTCGTATTAATTGTACTTTAAAATTACCTCTGTCTTCTGTGAAAAAAATATGTGAGAATATTATTACATTACATCTGATCAGCTACTATAAGATTTCAAACTGGTGTTCAGCAGCCGTAATAGACACATTGCTGTACATCTATTACAATGCATAGTTTGTGCCTTCACGTACATACGTATGCAATTTACCCAACAATACAGCACAGGAAAAAATATTTCGTTGAGACCACTAAAATATTGTGGACACAACAAAATTATTTAGTAGTTACTACAAACTAAATTTGCAGAGAAGACGTCCTACAACTGTTTTTTCTTCAGGAAAGTCTGGTTTGACTCGCAAAAAAAAAAACTACAGACGTTTTGTGGGATTGTAAGTGCAGTACTCAAAATAAAACCGCTGTTTAGTTTATATGTTCTGCCAGTTTGTATATTTTCACCGCATGTTAAGAAAAACATTGCTGCATGGTTTTTACACAGACTTGTACAATGTTTGAGGCTACATTAACACTGCTCCAAAAATATTTATCTACAATATCTACTCGTTAAATAAACGAGCAAAGAATACAACCATTCGCAGGTTATTATAAATATCTGCAAAGTGACATCTATATAAACTCAGTACCTGTCCATCAGTTCTTAAACGCAAATGTACTGCATTCCTCCTGTATTTCCTTCCGAATAATTTGTACTCGATTCATCAATAAAATGCCAACAATTTCGCATCCGAGATGTCTAGAATATATTAACGTTTAGCTTGTCTAAATGTAGAGTAAATGTTGTAACACATGCGAAGTAGGCCTACGCATATCTTCAGTTCCGCATCGGCATATCATCTTGAATACAATATACGATTCAATAAATATTCCGGAAACTGGAATATAAGTTAATAACTCCTTAAGGGGGTTCCCTACCTGCGCTTGGAATGCGTTGCAGCAAGTTGCGAGTATTCATTTTTTAACGGAAGTACTCAACGTGCTTCAAAATGGTTCGTCTACGAAAAGAACACACACGTCAGTGTATGACGCCATAAGCTCAAATATTCGGTACGCGTGTTTTAAATATGATTTTCGGGCCTCCCAAAATGGCTAAAAACGGCTTTTTCAGACTGCCGTATCTGGGATTATAGAAACCAGAATCTAAAAACGCACAAATAGAAGCACGCGTTGGACTTTA
>PNEQ01012390.1:0-11091 GCA_003012365.1 Medauroidea extradentata
CGGTCAAGAAGGGTGCGGCCACTACCAGGAATCTCCAGGAGGCGCTGCTAATGGACATCATCGTGAAGTTTCTCCAGAAGCCCACCAGTGACCAGCAGCATTACGAGGCCAATGATTCATTTCAAGACAAGCAAATTGTATGTATTGGAATATTTAGTAGACTTGTTTGAGACTGTTCGGGCAGAGTGTAAATGTTGTTGACACCATGGCTAAAGTACTGTTTATAGCGATTGTCCCGTTGTTTCCTTACTACGTTGTCAACGAGTAAATTGGGACACAGTCACAATATCGTGCCTAATTAAGACTCTTTTCGACCCCACGAAATTAAGGGTGTCTGACCCCATCATCCAGAAACTAAACTGTTGAACATTTAGAGACCGGATTACATTCATTCGGGGTAACTTTGTACCGGTCAGGGTAACTTTGTACCACCAGCCTAGTTAGGCTAAATTTCAAATTAATTATCTCAGAATTTGATAATATGGTTGTGTTCTAGATTAATAAATTTGTTAATCTTAAAGATTGCATAGTAACTGAAGGCCTCCAAATGACTGTACTCTTGCCTTTTTGAATGCCAACAGGTCAAAATTCGACTGGACGAAGCCATCGGTAGCACGTGCGAAGAAAGAAGACAGGTTTTTGGTCGGGCTCACCCACACACTATGCAGGGAAAAGGACAAATGCATCAGGTCGTATACCACCAACATATGAAGGAAATGGTATTTAGGGCATGAATGTACAAGGGTATATGTATTTCAGGATTAGTAATCCAGTAAAGCAGATTGCAAATAGCAGAATTGTTTCTCAACTGTTAACGACTGTAGTAAATAACCCTTATGAACCACTTTTCGGCCTATTCAGTACACCAGCCTTGCATTTACAATATAGCTATTTCCATCAGTAGTTATCATGAGGCCAATGTGTTATGGGGGTTGGAGGTACACTCAGGGTTGGTTCTGAGGAACGAGCTTTGGGGACTGCTGCGGGCCCTAGTTCAACAACACATTGTGGTTAAGTATAGCCTCACGTCCATCCAGGCCCTTTAGCATATATAGTGTGAATAAAGTCAGCTATTTGTACATCGCCTGCCAAAAACGATCGGACAATTTAGAAAAATTTTCAGATATGAAAATAAACCCTAATTCACCCTATATTTCCGTTCGCGGGGAGCCAAAAGGAACAAAATATACTATATATTTAAATGCGACATATTTCACAATGTTGGCAGGGTTCAGTTGGAATCGGAAGGGAATACGAAAGTGTTGGATAGAGCTGCCAACGTCCGCATACTATCCACAGACGCAACTCGTACTTTTAATGTTTATACTGAACGTTTATTCATCTCATACTTAGCTAGCTAAGCTTCAAATGTCAGTCGCTTGGATGTAGTTAAGGATGAATTTTCAACACAAAGTTTCAAGATACAAATACATGAAAGTCACAGGATGGGGGGAAAAATACATGCAAGACAATCAGCTCCAATGCCTAATATAATAAATTGCTACAATGCGACGACAGTAAGAAAGCTCTCATCTGCCGCTATTGTCGAAATTCTGGAAACATTATTGAAAGACTACAGATACATATAAATCACTCTAGAACAACTAATTCTTAGTAGCACAAACCCAACTGATTTGAAAACCTGACTTCGTGTTACCATGAAGACTCGGATACACGGATTTTGCTTCATACTGTTGATGTAGCAATGACAGGTCGTAAGTGGATGATCAAGACAATAGATGCAATGTTGTTCTGGCTGATTGAGGAATTATGGATAGTCATGGTAGTGGGCAGCATTTGAAGTACCTTTCTGCTCATTACATAGCAACCATTATTGGTTTTCCCAAAGCTTCTTCTCTTCCTTACTTTCACGCACTTTCAGGATGCGATACTGTGGTTTCCTTTCGAGACAGGAAATAAAACTGCATGGGAAGTGTGAAGCACTTGCCAAGAGGCAACACAAAGATTCCTCACTCCAGCTAAAGGATCAACTGAAGAAGAGTTCGATAGACTCCACAGATTTATCAACAGCTGTATGACGAATGCAGCAATGATATCAGTGTCGAATATACTAGATGTGCTCTATCTATCAAGAACGTAGAGAGATAGAAAACATCCTATCTACCTCAGATGCTGCACGGAGAGCTGCTTATCAGAGAGTGCACGGAGAGCTGCTTATCAGAGAGGAGTTAAGGATAATGCACTCAACCCTCAACAAAGATAATATTACGCCTCAAATGGGGCTGGAAGAAGTGTAGAGAAAAGATGTGGCCCATGTGGACGACATTGCCTACTGCGTCAAAATTCTGTCGAGAACTGATTCACTGTAGCTGCTGAGAGTGCGGTGGAGTTGTAAGTGCGAGGAAGCAGGGCCACTATACACACAACTGTGGGTGTGAGATGGTCTCTGCGTAGAAGACAACTAGACCAATACATAGGTAACAGAAATTACAGTATTTTTTGTCTGCACCCACGGGAGTTAAGAGAAAACGTGGGACTTGAAGTAAGTGATCCCCTCCCCCCAAAGGGCCCAAGTGATTAATATTTTACATTAATTTATACCCAGTGGTGTCTTTTGAACAAATGTGGTGGGCGTGCTGTCGGGGAGACATTTTAGTTTTATAAAAGAACACCATTGCCTGTAATAAATCGGATGGGGGGGGGGGGGGGTCCAGGAAAAATTTCGATTTTGACGTGCAAAATGGAGCTATTTAAACAGTTTTTGTATGTACATTTTAAACATTTTGCTGGTAAAATTATTTATATTTTTCGAGAAATGTTTGAAAAATGTTTTTCAGATAAATCTTTTTTTAAGATTATGTATAAAAATAGGAGGAAGAGGATTATATCCCCTAAATACGTCCCTGGGTTCTGTTCTCAAAGAACTCATTCGCAAAATTTGAGTTAAAAGTTATATACTCATAACATAATTTGATATAGACACGAGACACAAATATATAGATGTATAATCACACTGAAATGGAACATTATTTGTACGAAACTGTTTTTGTAGCAACTGTTTTGACAATCTCATTTTCCTCCATTGTCAATATATGACAGAAAAACTACCACAGTAACATTTCTAAAAACGAAAAATGTTCATATAAATAGCATTAATTAAAAACTATCAGTGTTAAAAGTACTGTAATTGACATAAGTATGCAAGAATAATTGATTACAATATGTGCATTACGGATTTTGTTCCGTCTTCTAAAACGCGATCACCAACCTGCCCGCACTCACGCAATAACTCTCCAGGCAGAGGACAGAGGCGAAGACGAGCGATGCTGAGTGACGGAAGGACCCGAGCATTTTCCGATCATATCCGAATGCTTGCAAAGTGTCAGCGGCTACACATAGTCAGGGCGATCTTCAAGGCAACAGCACGCCTTGCCACTCCTTACTAAAGCATCAACATTGGCCACTAGCCTTCCCACTCTCTTCTTATCGGCTGCACGCGCAGCTCTCGTCCCTCCCCCGGCTACGAAATACTGGCACACTTGAGTGTGCAGCTAGCAGGCAGCACGCTATAATCTTGTCTCTCTCTACTTTCTGTTTCCTGCGCACTTGGCTTGGCTTTCATGTGACAACGCGACACACTATAAACGGCCAAAGAGCATACTTGCTCATAGGCCACCATAAGCGCCCTAAACACAACACAGCCCTCGTGATAATTTCCAAAACATACACGAAACAATATTATCAGCACGACACATGCTAAAGAAGACACCTGCTCTACTCCTAATCCTACTGGAGTAATAGCACCATACAGGTGGCAATCTGGTTGCCGATGCGAGGCCTAATTCCACTCATTTGCCACCTATACATATCCATATATACGTAAATACAAAAATATTCGTATGAATGCATAACATCACAAAAACATCTGATAAGCTGCATCGCGACACTAACTTCATTCCATATCATGGTACCGGAATAACCATTACCTTTCTTCTTCCTATAGTTACTTTAACTTTTCTTTCTGGATACTAACTTTTTTTTCTTCGTCCCAGAAAGATAGATGACTGGCATCTGCGGGTGGAAGGCTCAGTTCTGTCCTCCACCACCAGGGCCGTGCTACTGTGGTTCGACCCTGGTTGCATTCCAGCAGCGGCTCGATCCATCCCATTATCACCACTCAATCACACAAAGTCTATCTTAGCGAACTAACATACCCTACTTTCTCCAGCCCTGAATCCAGTAATGGTATTTAATGGTTTTTACCTCCGCGACTGTCGCACAGATTTCTCAGCACCCTCCTCGCTTTGTGCTGGTTTGCTGTGCCCTACATTCTAGACCCTTCTTCTTTCGGGGTGTGCCCATGGCGACAATCGCTGCCATGGCACCAGACTACCCTGCTCAGCCGCGATGCATGCGTCACTTTATAACAATTCAACCCGACCTAAGGCGTATAGGGCTTGCCCTGAGACGCATCCTATTCTCCACTCGGCCTAGCTACTAACATGCATGCCGGAGGGCACACAGAACTGTGAAGGTGCTCACGCTGGCGTGGCGGGATTTAGGGGCTCGCCAGAAAAAAAACGCGGCACACAGGCGGAAGCCGGGCGAGCGACGACGCGTTCGGCAACAAAACATAACGCACTACCCCTACTCCCACCTATTTTTTTTTATTATTTTTGTGAAATAGGTATTACAGTTTTATGATTTTTTACGTAACATTTAAGGTTTATGCAAGGCGTGCGCCGCACACATAGAATATACGCCACTGTTTATACAGTATGTGTTACTACACGTGTGTTGAGAGCTTTGTCGAGCTCCACCTGCCCTAGTTTCCAGAATATTTTCTTGCGTATTGTGTCCTCCCCGAGCCAACATCCTGGGTGCGCCCATGTGTGTTTGTATTAATATATTTACATTCCAGCAACATTTTAACAATATAGAACTGCTGCTAAGGACAACTAACTTTGATTTTATTTAATTAGGGAGTATGCATGTCTAACATTAATACAGTAACTAATTTGGTATATGTAATAACCCTTAAGAAGGAACATTATCATTGTTATTCTTATAGTATTAGAGGTTTTGATATGGGATCTTACTGGTTTATTGTTATATTAAAGGACATACATACCGCTAGAAATTCTCCTTGTTTTAGGCCCGAAGCAAAGGAGCGAAATGGACGTTATTTGCACACACGCTAACGCTCTCCCCTCTATGTGTAAAGTCCATCGGTTGACAGTGTTCTATTAAACCACATTTCCCTATAGCATTTTAAGGAGTCTACAACAATTGTATGGCCGCAGCAGTTGGGCAACGTATAAATCAAGGGTGTCTGTTAGTTTAAAATTACAACATTCAGTAATCGTGTGTTTATATATGTGTGTATATATATATATTACAGAGTGGGGCGGATAAAATTGTACAAAGTGATAGGGTGAGTATAGGTCACGAAACAAGTATTTTGAACATAGGAACCCATGTCCAGAAGTGACCCGTTACAGAGATAGTGCCCCTGAAGGTAGGCAACACCTCGACATGATTCGTTTTTTTTTTCGGCTAGGAAAAGCGTAAGAGGTAAAAAATTAAACATTTTGAGTGTATCAAGTTCTGCTTTAATCGTCTGTTTAACAAAAATAATACGTTTTTTTGCTGAAAAAATAAATAAACATGTCCCTCTTGCTTTATCAAAACAATTTTTTTGTGAATTAACCATTCCTGTAATGTTTTACATAAGATGCTCGATATCCCCCCCCCCCTATTTTGTTGAATGCATGTTTGAATTCGTGCTAGCCACGCCGCTCGCGTCCTACCAAAGATGCCTGGCTGCTGCCGAATGACTTCTCCAGACATGACTATTCGCGCAACCAAGTCTTCTGCAGATTCAACCGGTGTTGCATAAATGAGAGTCTCCATTGATCGTAATAAAAAATCAGGAGGGGTGATCTCCGAAGACCTGGGTGGCCACGACCTCGACCCTAACACGCCCTATCCACATGTTAGGTAAAGTAGCGTTGAGGTAATCTCGGACACACTTGTCATAGTGCGCCGGACACCCACCTTGTTGCCACCACATCTCGTAGCGCAGTCGCAGATGCACTTCTTCAAGCAGCTCTGGCAAGACTTATTGCAGAAAAATTAGATAGTTTGCCCATTGAGCTATGCCGGCAGGATGTAAGGTCCTATCAAATAGTCGCTGATAATACCGGCCCAAACATTGACGAAAATTTTTGTTGATAACCACGCTCATGCAAGGCATGCGGGTTATTCACCGACCAAAAGTGGTCATTGTGAGCATTGAATGTACCTTCTCGTGAAAAAAAAAAACATTTTTCATCTGTAGAACAATCATTGAAGGAAGTCAGGATTTTGAGCAATTTGATGTTGCAGCCATTGACAATAATTGAGACGGAGAGGAAAATCGCCAGGAAAAAGATGTTGCACTTTTCTCAATTTAAAAGAATGGAAGTCGTGGCCATGGAGAGACCTTAACACCGAGCGCTTGCTGGTACCAACTGCAGATGCGATCTCTCGCGAACTTGTACGTGGATTATCTTGTACTCGCTGTATGATGTCATCAGCAGTGTTATCCTGGGCACGAGGCCGTCGTCCTCTCTCCTGCCCATCCTAATCAGAGATTCACGTCACAATAACACACTAATGCAAACAAAGAAAGAAAACGGCTAAAACAAGATGTTTTGACACTTACCACAAATGATTCAGTTTCGCGAAAGCGTCGATCAACAGCAGAAAATACACGGGAATTTGGCAGCAGGCGTCCAGGATAGCGTTAGCGTACAACTGTTGCGCTGCACGTGAATTCTGCGGACCCATGCGCCAGATGCTCATCGGCCAGCTCTGGGGGCGTACGCCTATTCATCGCTCACGGTAAGGGCACAGAAATTGAAAAGAAAGTTGCTGATTACTAATGTAACTGTCATGTAATGATCAAGATTGACCGAGAACACAAAAGCCACTACGATGAAGCTGGGATGACAACACTGCAGTCAACGTTTGTTTACAAGGTCGGGAAGACTGCTACATCAGGTGAGGCACGCGGGGGAGGTGTGGAGACGAGGGTACGTGTGCAGAAGACTGAAGGAGTATTGGGGCTGGCGCGACCGCAGTTGACGTACGCCTGTCCTAGCCGAAAAAGAGCGAATCGTGTCGAGGTGTTGCCTACCTTCAGGGGCACTATCTCCGGAAACGGATCACTTCCGGACGTGGGCTCCTATGTTCAAAATTACTTGTTTTTGTGACCTCTACCCACCCTATCACTATGTACAATTTTATCCGCCCCAACCAGTATATATATATACACACACAATTTACATACATACATACATACATACATACATACATACATACATACATACATACATATACACACACACACACACACACACAAGAGTGTCCCAGAATAACGTTAAAATCTCTTAGTCACGTTGTAAGGGAAGCGAATACGAGTAAAATGATACAGTACACTTAGGGCCGCAGAGGCCGGGAAGTACCCGTCAATTGACACAATTTGTGGTTTAAAAAGTTGCAAAATGTGTTAAAATAGCATTGAAATGGCAACAACTGCGAATAACGTTGACAGATGGTTACGGAGGTTACTCGAAAGGAAAGGACAAGAGAAACTGCAGCATTTCCTCACGATATCCCATCCATCTTCGGTATCAACACATACGAGTTAACATGAGAGATCCTGGGAGTGAACCCGTCCGAAAATCGAATCGGAATTTCCTAGGAGCGATACTATCGATACACCTCCGATGCTCCCTGGACTGTTAGCTCGGGCCACTTGACACATTATCTGATGTTGCAATTTCTTCGCAGACTGCGACCCTTGGAAAACCACAATTTGTGTCATTTTAAGGGGACTTCCCAGCCTTTGCGACCCTCGTCTTCGCATCAACTACAACACGACGAAGCGATTTAAACGTTATTCAGGAACACCCTACATACTTGCAAACATATATACAAACATATGTGGGTGTGTGTGTTTACACAATGATAGCAAACCCAAAGTATGCGAGGTGTGTGTAATATGTCGACAATTCTTTAATGCTGGCATACACATGTTGAAAGTCTATTAGAATTTCGGGAATTTCTAAAAAAATTGTTAGGGCAATTTTATCTGTCATCTAGGCGGGTCTCTTAAGAATATAAGAACAATCATGAGACATATTCATTCAAAATGTTAACTAAGTTATAACATAAATATGGAGGTTGTAAATATACGCAGGTACTCAATTAACTTAATAGTAGTCACTGACATGGGGAATAGGGTCGATTGCAGTCATGTGAGGAAAATCTTGTGGTAAAATTGAAAACAAGGAGAACTTGAGTAAAACAAAAGTGACATATATATATATATATATATATATATATATATATATATATATATATATATATACACGACATAGCTTTCATATATAAATATATAACGAATATAAATTATGTTATAAATACCAGTACCGTCCTTCCTTTACATCATGGTTGTGTTCCTCCTCTAAAATATTAGCAATAAATTCGAAAGAAGAATATTATTGTCTCCCGTGTGGGATTCTTACCTCTATTTACGGCCGCCACGATTGATTTGCAGCTTGAGAAAATCTTAAGAAACGTTTGAAAAAACCTTAAAAATTCGTCAGTTTTTGCTTAGATTTAGCTCATTTTTCCGTCTCTGCAATGAAAATGTCTCACATTTCACTCAGAGAGGCCTTAGATTTGACTCAATGTGATTGTTCAATCGGCCCATAGTTCCCGATTGAATAACTCGCTCACATGACCGTGGAAAATCTTTGTCCGGTTTCTACTAAACCAGAAGTGATACGGTAAAATAGGCAAGGTAACTTTGTGATTATTATTTAAAAACTACAATTTTGTCTTTTACACAGTTTATCTTACATGCACCATTTATGATATATTTCGTCCGAAAGTCGTCAAACACTCGGCTGCATCATCAACTAGTAATAGTTTTTCAAAAATATACAAGCTGCTAGACCTACAAGAAAAGTGTAGGCCTAGAGAACGGTATGATTAAGCAGAACGTTGTTAATATTCCTTGTCCCTTAAGTTTTTCTACATTGGGTCAATTAACGGGTACTTACCATCCTCTGCGTCCCTAAGTGTACTGCATATTTTTAGTCGTCTTCGCACCCCCTACAACGTGATGAAGAGCTGTAAACGTTATTCAGAGACATCCTGTATATGATGCACGGTTTACTGTGCATCAGAGACATCCTGTATATGATACACGGTTTACTGTGCATCAGAGACATCCTGTATATGATACACGGTTTACTGTGCATTGTATTTTCAAAAGGTACATGATCACATTTTTCAGTGTCTGGAAATAAACCCCTCCCTCCGCCCACGCCCACGGTGTAAATATCGATTGGCGTTCTTTCTAGACACGACCAGGAGGGTCCAATAATCAATTTTACAAACTACCCCCTTTTTAAAAAAAAAAAATCCAAAGTTCTTATAATTATCCTCTGTACCACGAAGAAAATTGAGTAATTTTCAGACCTTTAAACGATAAATAAGTGTTACAAACCTGCATTAATACATGCTGCGATGATATTTGTTTAATATGAAAGTGTTTAAAACTTTTACTTTATTTATGTTCATTAATAAAAAACATTTAACATGTTAAATACATTCTAAAATTTGTAAAATTAACAAAGATTTTTTGTACATTTACAAATAATTGTAAAAGTACAAAGATTATCTTTCTAAAAATCATCCGTTTATAAAGTTACAAAGATAAGGTTTGTCATAGCCTATGTTTAAATATTTAACTAGAATTAATTATTTATTCTCAAAATGGACCTAAAATGAATATTTTGAGTGGGTCAAAGTTACTACTGCAGTGTTTGGTAGTTGTCATAAAAACAGCGATGTTAACTTGCAGCATGCCAGACTAAACTTCACTCACACCCGTGTACTTTGCTGCTCTTGTAGTTGCTATCTGCAGAGGCTCGAGCAGTCACTACTTGTTGCTTCATCACAACACTGAATCACGATTTGTATTATTTCCCGCTCTCTGCTATGCATCACTTTTCCACGCCTGTATACGCTGAGGGTTCGATATTTTCTTAACAGCCAGTACACGGCCGTCGACTGTGTGTCTCCTCTTTACCTCCTCGTCTTTCTCCCGCCCCGCTGTCCCCGCACCCACACGCTGAGAGACGCCAAGTTAACTGCCGATCATTGTAATTTTACAAGGAATGTCTTTGGTAAATGGGTTTCAAAGGATGTAGGTTGTAAAAGTACAAAAAAATATATAGTGTTGGCTTGAAATTAATCCAGACATGTGTCTTTCGTTTATAACAGTAACATAACTGAAGAATAACTATCTTCATACTAGTTCACTAAGGAGAAGTCAAGTTGTTATGACTTAACAATGTACACTTGAAGTTCAACATAAAATACCTTCCTTAAGACTCCTGTGATATTGTAGAATAAAGAGGTTCTATGTTCAAACCAATTATGCAGTGGTTATCTTGACTTATGTTGGTCCAGTTATCAGAACATTGCCCTGCATTAACAAGAGTATTTGGATGCCCAGCCTGGATGAATTGGGATTTACAGGATTAGCAAGAGACACTATTATAAAATTTTCACAATTCTAGAAGATCGTCTAAACACGAAACACATTTATTTAATTATTTATTGATATATATAATATACAATAATATATGTAATATAAATGTGAACATAAACTTACTTTAGTCTCATAGACTAAATTAAATTTTAATTTCTCATTTTAACTCTGACGAGTCGACAGTTGAATGCCAGGAACATACTGACGACGAGGCAAGTGGGCAGATAACTGTCTGTCTTATTGTTCTCATGGTTGCAGCCAGAGTGTGTATTATGACCTCATGTCCCTACCTTGCGACTGCAGAAGTATGAAGTGAGCGTGTAAACTGGTGCTGAGACGAGTCGACAGTTGAATGCCAGGAACATACAGACGACGAGGCAAGTGGGCAGAGAACTGTCTGTCTTATTGCTCACATGGTTGCGGCCAGAGTGTGTATTATGACCTCATGTCCCTACCTTGCGACTGCAGAAGTATGAAGTGAGCGCGGAAACTGGTGCTGTGACGAGTCGACAGTTGAA
>PNEQ01012392.1:0-18555 GCA_003012365.1 Medauroidea extradentata
CAGTATTCAAGCACATATAATATTTAGCATATCTAAATACGAAAATGCTTAAATTGCACCATTTCACAACTTGAATTCCCGAATTTTCTCGGGGGAGGGACTACCCCCCCTCACTTTATTAGAGGGGTTCAGCGTTCCATGATGTATACCCCCTTCCTTATCAAATTCCGAAACGTTACTACGCCCCTGTTCTCAAAATATTTCAGTATCGTTGCTGACTAGTATTTTTGCTGCCTATAAACTTTTAGTTATTTTATACACGCACTAGTTTCAAAATAAAGATGTGAGACAGCTAACACTTTATTATAATGTGAAAGCAGACGTTTGTAGAATTAATACAAATTAAACTACGTAATTATAATATTTACTAATAATACACCGAAATCTAATATGTTTGTGGCACAATGTCAATACTTTTACTCCTCATTAAATGCATAATTACTTATGAACATGAAATATCATCCACGGTTATTCTCTACTAAAGTCCCCTAAGAATTTGTTAATCGCAATATCAATTTGCGTTTTGTGTCCTTTTTCCCCACAGCCTTCGCTTGCCGTTGTGTGACGCCTCGCGCTCATCAGTCGCCTGTGCGAAGGCTGCCTGCCGAACATACCCGAAGCGGGACTTAGACAAATTTCCACCTTCACGAGTTGGCCCATTTTTTGTGTCCATGACTGTACATATTTTATCAGCAATAAGCACAGAGGCTGAAGCGTACAATTATTATAGCTTTACAATAATTTTAGTTACTTTAAGATACTTAAAAGTCACATATTGTATTGCTGACAAACTAAAATTCTGTCACCTGTACGTTCGTACCTTTCGGGTATTTCACCAACGACTTACATTAAAATTCTAGTGAAACGTTTCGTGACAAAGCAAAGAATCATCCCTTCATTTGAAAAAAATTGTACAGAAATATTTTGCTACAACTTAAAGTACACTACGATCTACGATTTAATAAGCAATATTAGTTGAAATGGGGGACCGCGGTGGCCAAGGGGTCAGACCTCTCGCTTCCCACCTACGCGATCCGGGCATCATGTCCGGCGAATTCGGTCCCGGATTTTCGCATGTAGGAAACGTGGCGGACGTTGCCGTTGTCCAGAGGGCTTGCTCGAGGAACTCCCATTTCCTCCTCCTCTCGCATTCCGTCTTTACTCCACACGCCTCTCACCAACTATACTTCGGGCCGGCGCGGCGGGAGACAGGCATGGCTCGCTAGTCGAACAGCCGGCCCAACCCTCACGTTGGCCGTCTCTCACCCACACTATGGCTCTGCCAGAAGGCGGGAACACATAGTGGATTTCATTTCATTTGGAATATTGTCCTTTACGTGGTTCACTATATATAGCGCACTTCGAAAAATTATTAATTATCCCCGTTACACCAGCAAGCCCTTTGCGGAGTCGAAATTACGTGGAAAACGTTTTAAATAAAACGACGCGAAACACGAAACTCGTAACACGAGGAGAGGGGAGGTTTTCCACGGCGCCTCGCTGAGCTGGAGATGAAAGCCCCATCCATTGATGTGGCAGACCTCCCTCACCCCCTGTCCCGGCCAGTCATGCAGCAGAGAGACCAGTGATGCGCGCGCAGTTGATTGTTGGTGCCGCTCAAAGCGCCTGGCGCCGCCCCGGGCTAATTACCGCCACTGCGGCTCGATTTGTAACTCGTCAACTGTTTTTCACCGGTCGTTACGCACCGCAGGCGGGAGCATTCGTCTACCGCTCTTCCTGTTGGCAAAAAATAAATGCGTGGTACTAATCTGCAGAGTGCTCGACTTTAGTGCCATTGGCCAGATAACAACTGCTTTTATTTGTCACGCAAGCACTTCGCATGGTAAGTGACTGAATCGTTTGAAGATGCACATCTTCGACGTAGCAACACAGATGAGGGGTGTAAGATAAACTAAGCGAAATTAAGTGGAACGTAACAAACTGAAGTAATTTTTTGTAACATTGCTAGCGAATGTCGGAGTAGTCGCAGATAACTCAGCAACATTAACAACCAGTGACCTATAAAAAAATAATTTGAGTTCATCACACACCCTCATATACACGGCACTTTCTACGCGAGAGGAATAATAAGAAAAGTATGAGCACTTGAAAACCTAGTTTTTAAACTTCAATTTACACACTACTCTATTTACAGCATGTGCACAGAAACCAAATAACTACATATTGAAAAACAAAGTATTGGTAAACATTTGACATATTACTCGTCACGACTTGTATGCAATAATAATGTGGATTTAAGGTTCCTGTCTACCTGCGCTTGAAACGCATTGCAGCGAGTTGCAAGCGATCATATTTGGAAGAAACATCTCAACGCACATTGCGTTTGTACATCTACGAATAGAAAAAAAAAACATTTCAACAATGTTTCTATCAGTTTAAAAATTTGGATCGCTTATTGGAAATACTATTTTCAAGACTCTCAACTGGCTTAAATCAGCTTTTCAAACTGCCGTATCTAGGAAAATTCCAACCGGATTCGAAAAACACAATAATAGAAACAAGCCCTGGAATTAGAACCAGAAGTATAGTAAATAAAATAATACGGTCATAGCTTGAAGTCGCATAGGAAAATGAATAATAGTAAAGTTCTGCGTGCCAGTTGCTGGGTTTGCGTGTAGAGGCGATATTGCATTACATACGCCGACTGACGTCACTCTTATTGCTCCATCTTTTTTGTGTCTCACATACACCAATGCAGTCTACGTAGATAAGAACCTTAACTGTTGCTACTACCGAAAGTTCTGTATCACTTGTTTATTTCGTTGCCTATCGCGTTCTGCGATTTGCTCTTTCCGTTCACCCGAGATATTGAAGGTTTACCACTTTCCAGGTGGATGTTGTTACCTGTGATTTCCTGCAAGGAACGTGTTAGTGCTAACCTTTTCTCCTAAAGCATTCACTATTGATCCTTTCGGCACCAACATCACGTTAGAGCAGAGATCGTTAGCAATTATGTTCCATACTTGAAGGATATTACGCATCAACCAACTATACGTCATTTGTTAGTTTATATAAAGCTTCCTTAAAGATTTCAGCTTTGAAAGAGTTTCGCAAAAAGTATTTTAGTACTACATGTCTATAATTAGCAGGACAGGTTATAGGACAAAACCACTTTTTCTAAGGCTGTTTACAAGCTGAAAATCCTTTAACACAAAGCTAATTTGGTGCACAGCCGCTTGATGCCTACCCCAATTCTATCACCAAATTATGAGTTCTAATGCAGTTCTGAGAGTAATTAGTTCTATACGCAGAATGACTTGTAACAATAGGCCAAATTGGTTTAAGGAAAAAAAGCCTGCATTCTGTTGGACACTTAAACGATTGATTAAAACTGAATGAATTTTCATAATATTACCTACCGTTTTGGCTCTTGAATATCTTTAGCGTCACTTAAGAATGTTATGTCCTGAAATACTGAGTTAAGATTGTCAGATTTATTTATTTGTTCATTCATACGTCGCCCCCTTCCAAAATAAAAATTTACCACCTAGTACTCTTTAAATTTACAGCGAGTTCTTAGAAATTCTATCCAATATTTTGTCTGGAGTGTTCATTTATTACACGTAATGTAAAATGGTAAATTTATTTAAAACCGCTAAACTTAATCAAAATCCCGCACGTTTACGTTTTAGGTTGACAGATGCTGTTTTAATTGCAAAAATACCGCACGATTTAGTACCTCCGATTAACAAGCCTCAACGTAAATATTTACTAAGCAGTTTCGAAGACACGCGGTTAGATTTATAATAGCCTACGTACATTTAGGATTATTAGTAGGTTTATCTTGAATACGGAGTGTTAAACTTATGTTGTCATGCCGTCTAGTTCTGGCTTTGTCGTTGATGTATGCCATGTTTGTAAGAAAATCGCATTCCTCAGTGTATTTCCACCAGGTGAATTTTGAATTTTAACGCAGCAGTAGACTTTTTTTTACAAGTAACCATCCTTACATAAGGAAAGCTACACTGAATGAAAGTAATATTTTTCTTTTAAATATGTTTATTATTTGTTTACAGTAACCTAATTAAAAACACCCTAGCAGCACTTTATGAGAAATTGTATTCTTGTTTCCTCGTAATACGTGATTAACGTGGTATATTCTGTTTCGAAGAACTTTGGTAAAATTCGTCAGTAACTTAGGGGTAATAACGGTTTATATTATGTGAAATGTCGCACAAAGCAAGGCGAAATCTACAGTTAAAATGGTGAAATAAACATCTATGTTACATTTTACAACCAAAAATATCTTGCATTTTAACATATATTACCATTTAAAGAAGATGTTACCAGCATAACTGATGAGATTACTATCCTCAAAGTGGGTATAACTCTGATAGGTAAAATCGTATATATATACATCTAGGAACATTAAAAAATAACATTAATTTAGATGTATGATAAATGAATTATACTGAAGTTATGTCATCTGACTAAAAGCCTATATGCGTACCCAGCTAAATAAAATTCGAGAAACAATTTTCTTGGATGTCATTCTATGCCAAAGATAAAAAAATGACCACCATTTTCAAAACGTGATCAACGGATGAACTAAATACGCAGATGTCCAGTCAACTAAGTAGAATATGCATGCCAAGATTAAAGAACTTCGGAAAAAATATTTCCTGAAATATGTCACATTACGCAAAATATGTAAAAAGGGCCGCCATTATAAAATATGAACTCATGAGTAACGAACTACATGAAAGTAAAGTCAGTATACTAAGTTGTATATGTGCACTAAGTCAAATAAAATTAGAAAATAATATTTTCTCCTATAGGTCAAATTATTCTAAATATAAAAATATTACTGCCGTTTGGAAAATATGAATACAAAGGGAAAGAAAACGCAATGAAAAGTTAAATCAACTTACCATGCTGTATATGAATTCCAGGATTGTTAAAAATAGTAAAAAAAATTTTCTCAGTTATGCTAAACTAAAAAAATAATAAGGTCACATTTATGGAAATATTTACCGAGGATGGACAAAATATGCAAAAGTCAAGTCAGCTAACTATTCAGAATGTGTGTACTAAATTTGATAAAATTCAGAAAAATATTTTTCGAAACATGATATATTATGCCAAAAATATAAAAAAAGGCACCCTTTTTAAAATATGAAGATTGGATGAACGAAATACAGTAAAGTTAAGTAAACATACTAAGTAGTATATTCATATCAAGACTAATTAACTTCGGCAAAATATTTCCCCAAATATGTCACATTATGCTAAAAATATGAAATGGTCATCATTATGAAGGTATGAAGACATGGTAAACGAAATACAGAAAAATCAAGTCACTTTGTGTTTAGTATATCTGTACGAAGTTTGACGAAATTCTTAAAATACTTCTTAGTAAATGTCGTACTATGATAAAAAAAATTAAAACGACCGCCATTTTGAAAATATGTAAAGATAGGATAATTAAAATACACAAAAGTAAAGTGAGCTAAGATGTGATATGTACGATAATTTCAATGTAATTCGGAAATACTACGATAAAAATATAAAACATGGCCGCTATTTTGAAACTTAATGTACTGCATGAACGAAACGCATAAAAGTCAATTCATCTTACCAGGTTTTATATGTGTACCGAGTTTTATGAAATTCTAATATATGGTTCCTTAGATATCTTATTTGACCAAAAAATGTTAACTTGGCCGCCATTTTGAAAATATGAACAGGACATAAACGAAATATATAAAAGTAAAGTTAGGTTACTTAGTACGATGTGTGTATAAAGTTTGATGAAATTCGGTCCACTGGTTCAAAAGATTTTATATGAAACGCACGACACACAGACGCAGACAGGAAGGTGACCTCATGAGTCTACTTTTTTCCTTCGGAAAGTTGGCTATACATTACTGGCCACAAGAAGGTGTTAAATGTTATCAAAGTTACCCGAAACAGAGTACAAAAGCAAGGAATCACGTAGCAACAAGGTTTGAAGCTGGCAGGGAACAACGCGAAGCCTGCCAGTGCTGAATTATAGCTGAGACAGTGTTACGGCTGCACAGGCATCGAACCAGCACGGACACGAGCACAGAACAAGGAGGGGGGGGGGATACGGCAAACATACCAAGGCTTGCTAATGTTAGCGGGGGAGCGAGCGAGGAATAATAAAAATGTGGGAAGGGGGGGGGGCAGAGGAGTAGTAACAGAGCTGGTAACTGGACGCGAGACGGTGGATGAAAATGTCTCGGCAAACATGAACCAGGTTCAGGTTGGCGACGTCAATAATTCACTCCTGCAGAGGGCCGGTCGCGGGCAGATTACAGCCGCATAATTAACCACGCCAGAATATCTACTGGGCCTGCCAGCAGGATGGTCGAGGAAGGGGGAGGGGTGTGCGCGGAGTTAGTATTATTGGCAGCGTCTGTTTGCTCGGTTCATCACGTCCTGGTCGTGTTTGCCACGGAGAGATTACTGCTCAACCCTGCACACTGCAGCTACTGCACGAGACACAGCTATCATGTGTTTCTGACACGTTCCAGCGGGTTCCTCGTTTTATCCTCATTTTGCGTTTATATTATGTACACATTATATAGAAGGCATAGCGTATAATATTATAAAAGATAGCAATTTGGTTCTCGCGTTCAAAAATCCCTCACAGGAAAAAAAAAACAGTTTCGTGGTGGCCACAAAATGTTTTGTCAGTAACTCACTAATATTTTTGTTGTGGTTACGTCTTTTTTGTCACTGCAAAACGTTACTGGGGACAACCAAAATTTTTTTATGGTCAGCTAAAATTTAGAGAGATCCAAACTGACAAAACATTTTGCGGTGACCAAAATGTTTTGTTTTTCCAGTGCGCTGTTTAAAACTACGAGTTAAAGATGTTATTTACTTTTCAATAAAATTTTAAAGATTATATATTTTCAATTATCAAAACGAAAAACAAAAAAATTCTTTCATCCTTTGAGTTAACAGTGTAATGGAATAATAAACTAATAAAGATGTTTCATTTTATTATATTTTGTAATAACAGAATGAACCGAATAAGACTGTGTCATTAGCTTTTTATTGTTGTGTTTGTTTCATGTTGTCATTGAAAATAAAAAGTAATAGTTTTTCATGTTTAGTACAACCAAAAAATAAACTTATTTCGATTTCCATATTATTCTCTAGCCAATAACGATAATCAAAGTCATATTAGGAATGTAATTTTTTTTGCGAATTAAACGTGATGACTGGCAGACATATTCACGCTTAGATTACGTAGCACATAACGCCAAAATTTTTCTTTACAGTTTGCCGAAAGAACGAATTAAATGTTGCAAACGATTTCCAAGACAACCGTATAATTATTGCTTGACACTTACGATAGTATAAAGTATCAAAACGAAAATGTACTAAATTTTTTTGTGGGTGCTTCCCTTATTCAATCCTATTTCTTACTGGCATGAAACGAGAGAGTGTTATAATTGACTTAACGAAATTGATTTCTCGAAGTGCTCCTACTTGCTTCCGCGACTGCACATTACGAATTCTTTCGTGCAACTCCATTTGGTAGTGTTTATTCTGTTTGTTATACATATAAAGTAACATGTAAAGTAATACCATTCTGGTTTCTTATTACCCATGGTTAACGTAAATGGTAGGATCATTACTTCGGCATTTGTAGATGTAAATTACGTAAGCGTAAACCGATTGTTGTTCATTATAATAATAGACTCTTATAAACACCGTTTTACTATCTTTTTCATATAAAACAAACATAGTTAAAGTACAATTTAATTGTGTGCAAAAAGTTTTCGAAATTTTTTAAACTTGCTCATATTTCCAGCTGAATGTAATTTAATATCGAAAAGGTAAACAAATTGCCCATAGGCTATTAAATGTGCGCAAACTAAAACAATTGATTTCCGGAAATAATGATTAGTTTATTGTTTAATGGTATTAAGTAACAAATTGTTTCACAGAACTTATATTCGCAACAAGGGCATCACTCCCCTACGTACGTTTCTAAGTGTGCTCCATGTAACCGTTAAATGTGCATGGCTTTTTAATTATTGTTGTGTTACTACATGAATATCTCGCTTCCCAGTTATTTCTCTAGCTTAAACAACATAAACTATATGTCTACTGTCCACGTGTTGCAGACAGACACAAATACATGAACATCTACCCTAATAAAAAATAAATGATAGCAAAGAAATTTTTGTCACCAACAACGTGAAACACATAAAAATTTACACAATAGGAAATTGGATAAACAACTTTCTTAAATTTTTGAAAATGATATATGGATACATAAGAAAACACGTCGAAGTACTGACAGTTACAAAATTTCACTAAATATTATGTAAATATAGTTCAATGTGCTAAAATACATTACACAAGGATATGGCTAATATATGAGAGCGAGCTGTACATTTATGCACATAATAATTGGAAAACAACAATATTTTAACAGTCTGACACATTTTAAGAACCAGAATTTGGTAGAATGCAAAAATGTTTTACGATGTAAAGACACACAATTTACACGTTACGTGATTTTACGTGACAGCGTGCATGACTTCATACTTCTCCAAAAATTACAGTTTGATAAAAAATTGGAAGAGGTTGTTTTTAACAACGTAACACTTTCGAAACAACAAACAAGAATTCCTACATCAAATTCAACATTTTATATAATTTACACATACGTGACTCGTCAACGCGTCATGAGCAGGTACCAAAATTGTCAATGCCACGAAAAGTTCAGGGACCAATGTCTCAAAATTAGGACTACCATATTCTTGGTCACTTACCACATAATTAAATATTTCTCAAGCTTATTACAAAATAATTAAACCTTGCGCTTACCAAAACTGTCTAAACTATACTTGAAAGGACCCAAGTTGACCATGTTCCGGAGGATAATTTTGATACAAACTACTTAGTTTCCGGCAAAAGAAACTATCAAACAGCTAAAACAGCCACTTCCACACTTGCACACATTAGTGCAGGCAACAACTATCCTTCAAGAAAAGTATGTCAAAATGAATGGAAGTTCGCGGTCATTTAAAACAGTTAAGCCGAAAGGAAACATTCAAAAAGACCGCGTCAGAAAAGCGAAAATTTTGACTATTCCTGACAATATTTTAAATTCAGCTACATTTCCTACCCAGGACTTGCCGCCGTAGCCCAGCATAGGGTACAAATACCCTCACACTAACAAAAACTTATATTATACCCTTCGGAACTTACGTGTCCTCCAACACTCTTCCCGAAGAAGTGGACGCTCCACTCGACGCCAAGAACCGGCCTGGTCACTGACGGCCCACAGCACATACGCGGAGGAAAAGGGAAGGGAAATAAAATAGAGAAAAGAATGAAGTGAAAGGAAACCAAAGAAGATAGATGATAAAGAAATACCTAATAGTTTCTATAAAGGCCGCCACAGCGCCACTGTCGCCACAATCAAGGGGGCCACCACACTACAGTAAAGAATTTAACAGAAAAATTGTTTGTCACAATCTCTATATATAAAAATGAAAGTTGACTGATTGACTGACTGACTGACATATCAAACTGCAGCCCAAACCACTGGACCTAGAATCGTGAAATTTTTTGTGGGGGTCCCCTTCAGGTCGTAGGCGAGCACTAAGAAGGGATTTTTCGAAATTCGACCTCTAAGGGGGTGAAAAGGGGTGAAATGTGTTTCCGAAAAAACGTCGATAGAGCTCGAACCCGACTGCCTATCATCTTGATTTTTAATTTAATAGGACACTCGTAAAAATGCATATTAGCCAATTTAAGGATTTTTCGAAGTTCAACTTTTAAGGGGCTAAAAAGACCTTAAATGTGTTTCCAATCAACTATTGATATCTATCAAACCCTTCGGGATAGAGAGTTGATATTCACTTCAAAATATTGCTTACGTAAACACCCAAAAAGTAGTTTTAGAATTTTTTGAAATTCGACCCCCAGGCAGTAAAAAGGGGCAAAATGTGTTTTTAATGAATCGTCTTTATCTTTGAAACACAATTGGCTATCGTCGTGATTTTAAATTTAATTGGTTATTTTTACAAATGTCAGTGAAAGGACTCAAAATAGTTTCGAAATTCTTTATTTAAAGGTGTGAAAATACGTGAAATGTGTTTTCGATTATCCTTCCATATCTATCGAATCAATCGAGATATCGAAGTACTCTTTGCTTTAAATTGGTGCTTTTGTAAGTATCCCAAGTACTATTTAAAATATATTTTCCGAATTCGGCCCTAAACTGTTTAAAAATGAGGTAATATGAGTTTTCGACTCACATTCGATATATATCGATCCCATAGTTTTTTATATAGAGACGTGATTTTTGTTTAGGATTGATGCTTACTCAAATACCTAAAAAGTAATTTCAGGAATTTTCGAAATTCACCACCTAAGGACGTGAAATGGGGTGAAAAGTGTTGAGTAGCGTTTTCAATTAATCGTCGATATATCTTGAACCCAGCGGACTAATGTTGTTTTTTTTGCGTCCACGAGATACCAATAAAGTATTCTAAAACGTGATTAAAGGGTTTTTCGAAATTTACTCTCTTAAGTGGTGAAAAGACCTTGAACGGGTTTTATATAAATCCTCGATATCTATCGAACCCGTCGAGATATACAATTAATTTTTGCTTCAGGATGATGATTACAGAAATTACCGCAAAACGGATTTCAGATTTTTCGAAATTCGATTTCTCGATACTGTGCAGGGGTGATTTTTTTTTTTTTTTTTTTTTTTTTTTTTTTTTTTTTTTTTTTTTTTAGTGAATGATCGATTTTAATTCAACTGAACGGGCTAGCGATGTGATTTACACATCAGTTGGATACATATACAAATGTCTAAGATGTAAATTTAAAATATTTCGAAATTCGACACCCAAAAGGGTGAAAAAACACAAAATTTGTTTTCCATCAACCCACGATATCTATCTAACCAGTAGCGATATTGAGGTGTTGTTCGCGTCAGAGTGATGCTTACGTAAATATTAAAAAAAAATATGTATGTATTTTTTTTATTTGTAAGAAACGAAATTATTAAGAATAAAACTTAGTTGGTCAATAATCAAGGCAGACGATTCTAAAAGCAGGAACGAGCAGCGAGAAACAACTTATACAGGAGTTTCACTAGTAACCTATCGAGATGTGGTGTTGTACAACCTCTATGAGCCCAAGACACAGATTTTTTTTTTTCAATAAATTTTACTTTCATAAATTATTTCGACGTTACGTGACGCAGTTGTTTGTCACTCAGGTCTAAATTCCGGGAGGTTCTGGGCTCGAATTCCGTTAAAAGCTGCGTGCAAACGTTCAATTCTGACACTCAAAAACTACAAGGCAGATCGAATTAGTGCAATTTACACGTAGTCTTTAAAAGGGGTAAAATTGCAGTTCGCTTTACACTTAGGTTCCTCTACAATATCATCCGACATATCGTCGGTATACTGCCATAAGTGATTGAGTCATAAATGCTATTTCGTTTAAAAACGGTATTAAATTGTAGATATTAACAACAATGTGGTATGTTACTATACTGTGACACAACAGTACGAAACGACGAATAGACTTTAAACTTGGGCAATTGTTAGTGAACAACATATACATATTCCTAGCATTTTTATAATTTTATCTCATTTTGACATTGTCACTTTTGGCAGTAAACCGACGATATATCATCTCACTAATCTCAGGTTTGGGGCACCAAATATGTTTCCGCGAAACCTTTACCCTCTGAAACTTTGTAATGTCAATAAAGTTAATGTGAATATTTTGACAATATATAATTCAGGGCACCGTCACCAATGGTTGTGCACAGGGTAAACAGATGTTTCTCATTCGATTAACCACTTACCTTAGATGTCTGTAACTACCCCAGAACGTCAAATTGGCAGTTTTATAAATAAGGCCCAGGCGAAGTCGCTGTTAGTGGCATGGACAAACTTAAGACTGCTTTTCGCGTGGACAGCTATAGCTACTTATCCTTCTGCAGAATTAGTTCAACTAGCCGCTTGGACATTCTAACACTTGATGACTGAAGTACCAATCTTGTGTACAAAGAGGTTTTTCAATTAAAGTAAATATTATCAGTTACGAATAATACTCGCGAGCAAACTGCGGGGGACTGCTAGTATTTACATAAATTAAGCCTTAATGACGAATAATTATTTGCGACAGTTTTTTATTGTTCAATTTTACCGAAAATTTGCAAAATGTTGTTATCGGTAGGCAGTCAATGTTTCTATTCATTTAGCTTAAGCTTTCGTTCCATATTATTCTTGGGTATCTAATATCCATTTTCCCTCAAACATTCTACCATTAACACTTAGGTGGCATAGGTTTTGTCTGGTGTAGTACAAGCTTTAAAAGTTTTTGCAACCATTCTCAACAAGTTTGTCGATTCCTATAACATACTTGCATTTTCACCGGTTACTAGATCTCAGTAAACTGTATATGGTTACATAACTATTTACCTTACGACCTATTTTCACTATTGCATATCTCAAACGGTTATGGTAAGACTACGTAACCATTTACCTTACGACCTATTTTCGCTATTGCATAGCTCATACGGTTATGATATATTTTTGTAAACTGAAACAATTACGTACTTTCTGATGTTGCCTTTTAATATCAATATAATTTTCCATACATGTGTTGCCTAAGAGTCTCTGTATTTATCAATTTATTTTACAATTAGGAACAGGTCAGGTCATATAGTAAGAATCCAAAGTAGTTACGTAGTCAGTGTCTTTGTTGGCTGTTATTTTTTAACATTTATGAAGTGAACATTCTTAAATTACGTAGATCGACGTATCTTTCTGGGTAGAAATATTTAACATTTTATTTTGTTTGGTCTCTTGTGGTTCATGTTAAGTTTGGTAAAAATGTTTTCGTTGTCATCTGTATTGCTTGGTTAGGTGTATGGGCGTATATTTTTACACTGAATATGTTGTGATATACTAACATAGTTTATTATGTTGATGTTTTATAACTTATTGTCACATAAATGTATATGTATTAATGACTAATTGTACTATGATCTCATACTTTTCATATGTTTTTGCATGGAGCTCATAATTTAAAAGCACTGTGGTGAACAATGTATTAAAGCATAAATACAAGAGGATGTTGAAATTTTGTAATAGTGGTTAGTAAAAACTAAAAGAATCACGTTATGTCTAGCTTGTTGGTAATTATTGGCATTTTTACACACACACACATAAACATTATATATATATATAACATATACGTGTGTGTTGTGATGTGGTGTCTCTCACAGAATTATTTTAATTATATTAAAAGTGATGTTTTCCTTCAGTGTTATTTACGGATCTAATGTTTGTGTGATGTCTGTTTGCCAACACTGTAATTTGACTTTATTTATTTATTTCTGTTATATAATATTTATTTTCTTTACGCCAAGCACAGATCTAAGTGTAATATTTTTAATGTATTGTCTTATGTGTGAGTGCTGAGGAGTCTTTGCACAATATTCAGTGACCACGAATTTTAGTCTTTCTGGAATAGAGAGAGAGAGAGAGCGAGAGAGAGCGAGAGAGAGCGAGAGAGAGAGAGTAGACTTTGGAATTCATGGTTGCTATATTGAAAAAATGATAATAACGCCATTGAAGAGAATATATGTGTTTATAGTTTGCAGTGTTTATCTTTTTTCCGAATTATGTTATGAAGCAATGGTAAATGTATCATTGATAGTATTTGAGAAGTATCATAATAATTATTTTCTGTGCAAACTCTGTACAATGCAAGTAGTAGAAGACAGAGTTGTCACAGTGTGTGCGCTTGACAATGCTTCAAGGTGGAAAATTTTTACTTAATAACATAATTACAACTAGGAATATAACTGAAAACTGTATGAAGTTCAAATAATTATTAGAAAATACATAATATTAATAGAGACCATGTTGTGAGGTCGGAACAGCGACAGTTTAATAAAGTTTGAATCACTCAAGAAATGTTGGTCATCGAGTGGTTCCCCGAGAATTTGAAGGCCACAGTAAGCTAGAGGTTCCGTTCCCGTGAGTTCCAGGGCAGAAGCGTGTGATGTAAAACACAAACATGTATTCTTGACGGTGTGGTCTACCTTGAGTGCAAGCCCCAGATGTGAGACATTAGCGCACTCCATTTAATGTACTTAATCGCAGCCTCAGTATGAAGCCATCATGGACCGCGTTACTTCCGCTTATTGTTATGCTCAACATACTAGAGTTTCAACCTGTTTCACAAAATAAGCTACGTAAAATAATTTGCAGCTTGCTCCGTCGGCTATGTACGAACGAGGAAAGTTTACGTGCATGTTTATAGAACAAAACAGACTCAATTATTAAGTGCAGTTTTGCCAATACATACATTCTGTGAACACATTAGGCTGACTGTGATCCAACATATATGTTTACCATGGATGTGTAACGCACACTAACATTTACACAAAAACACATGCGGAAGATAACATGTGATAATTTTTGTGTCATATTTTTTTGTTTTTATCCATTTTTTTTCATTGATAAGAGACACGCTTTATAAAACCTACGTTCATTGCTTGTTTCGGCTTTCAGAAATACTTCACCCTAGTATTTTTCGAAATGTAAACGTGAATCTTGGAACGCATTATATATTATAAATGTACATTTGTGTGAATGACGTGAAGAGATAGTGGTTAGGACTTAACATCGAGGTCTTTAGGGTGGTGAGGGGTGACATGATGTGAGCATGGATCAACGCCGGAATGAAGGGGTGGGGGGACGGGAGATCCTCGAGAAAACTCGCCGACTAGCATCGTCGTTATGCACGATTCCCTTATGTGAAAATCAGAGGACTGACCCCTCTGGGAATCGAACCCGGATCGCCTATGTGGGAGGCGAGAGGTCGACCCCTCGACCACTGCGAGAATGTGTTATAATGCAACAACATGGAGTACAAGATTAAATAATAAAATTGCAAGCAGTATTTGGAATTGTGTTCTTCCCAAATCATCAAATTCACGTAGAGATAAAGAGCAAGAGCGGAGGAGAACGATGTGGTCGAGCACTTGGAATGAAGCTCGAGTTCTTTGTTCTGCTAAAGAATCTGTTTACTTTTTTCTTTCTACGTCGGAACGAGGTCACACTGCAAGAAATAAATTTAGAAGATATAAAAAGTAAACACATTTCCTAGAAGCAGCAGAAACAGTGCTTCACCGATTAATCCCCAAGAGAAAGACACGACCTTGCCTTGGAAGTGGCATTTGAACTACTTAAACTCCCCAAAAGAACCTTACCTACTCAAAATTCTAAAATTAGTGTACTTAAAAAAATTACATACATGAAATTCAGCTGGAAATATGAGCAAGTTAAAAAAATTTTGAAAACTTTTTGCACACAATTAAATTGTATTTTATCTGCGTTTGTTTGATATGAAAAAGAAAGTAAAACTGTGTCATAAGCGTCTGTTATTATAATGAACAACATTCGGTTTACGCTTTTGTAATTTACATCTACAAATGCCGAAGTAATTATCCTACCATTTACGCTAACCATGGGTAATATGAAACCAGAATGGTATTATTTCATATGTTTCTTTATATGTATAACAAACAGAATAAACACTACCCAAAGGAGTTGCACGAAGGAATTCGTAATGTTTCCTAGAAAATAATATTATTTAATAATTTTTTTTTTACTACGTGAAAATCATGTTAATTAAAATCGAGAGGGTGTTTAAATTCATCCACAAACTTTTTTTTTTGCTATGAGGGTATTCACAAAACACTACAATTAAAAGTTAATTTCAATTAAACACCAAATTTACTACTGGCAATCTGAAATAACGCAAATATGGTGATACTGACTAATTTATACATAGAATAAATCCTTTTTTCTGTGCTTTAGGTAATGTTTAACTGGTAAACAATATTTTCATTTATGTTTTGGCTATGCAAGTAATCCTTTTAAAACTTTTGATGATTATTTAATTTTGATTCGTTAGTAAAATATTTTTAAATTATATTTTCTATTTATGTTGCACGTTTTCGTAATTTTGTGTCCACTGTTTTATACCTGTCAAAAAAGTAAATTCACATTGTTTGATTTCTGACAAACGAAAACTGAAGTAAAGTGAGTAGATCTAATTTATATCATATTAAAGTATGTTAACTAACAATACGAGTGTCTACTTGAAAGCAAAATATTGTAGATTGTTTAATAATACAGTCCAATGATTCCACCGTTACATGGACTGAAATTAGAAAGAAAGTAATTTTTTTGTGATATTCCGGAGGAAAGATAATGGTGGATCACTTCCTGGATTGAGTGTCTGTGTGCGTGGCTGTATGTGTTTCTCCCTTAAATGTTTATATCATTTATTGGAATCCGTAAAACATATTACGTATATTACAGTTAGTAATCACAAAAAAATTTTTTTTAAGGTTTTTGAGAACTTTAGTTGAATTTTTAATATCTAAGTCACTAAATCAATTTCAGAACACATTTTATGGGCTGATACAATATTTGATATTTCTTGACAATACATCGTCCAAACTTTAAAGATTATAATCTATGACTGACATTTGGTAGGTTATAATGATATACATTTTGGAATATGCTGTAACTGTTCATTGATAAATGTCTTCTGTTATATCTCAGAAACTGCTTAGCCGAAGCAATAGGCCGTTTTAGCATACATCAGTTAAGTATTTTAAGCACGTATTTTGAAAATGTCGATGGTATAAATGTAGGCTATAAATTATTTTGTTATAATTTTTAACAAAACATAGTGTGCATGAAAATTTAACATACGCACTTAATTTAATGAAATTTTGCTCTTTAAGCCGTCATTATACTAGTTAGTACACCATGAAGGAATACCGTTTTTTATAAAATATATCAAAAACTACTGCATTGATTCATGCCAAATTTTGCAGATATGTAATTTTGTTGACGAAAATATTGAAACATGTGCAACGTTTGCTAGCAGGATCGTTTTTGTTTCAGAGACACAATTTCTGGTTACATTACCGTCGTATAAGTAAGAAAAAGTAGTTTATGTAGTTTTTACAACGGCGTTATAATGTTTAATTTTGGTGGCCATGGTGACGTAAACATATCGAAAGTCAATTGATTTACTTATATAAACTTATTCACACTGAAAGTAACTTCAAGAAACGTGTAGGAAATTATGATTAATTAAATTTTAAAAATTTTATTTAACTATCAAAATATTTCATTGAGTGTTGTTATTAAATTTAATAGCCCAGGACATGTGACTTCAGCGCGAATAATTTAATTTGAATAAGTCTGTTGGTATTTATTATTTGTACAACCCTGTAGCCTGAGAATTTTTACTTGACTTGACCATGTGTAAAATCAATTTTTGTAAATCACTATGGGAGGATAACATAAACACAACTAACGTAATCAAAACAAATAGTATTTTATTCAAATATTATTTCATACACATATACAATAACGAGGATTTAACTATCAGGAGTTCTTACACAGTTTAAACAATTTCTTATATAGAGGCGGTATATAAATACATGTTATCGCTGTCAATAAACACCACCGTATTTATTCAATTGTTTAAGCATGTGCCTGTGTGTGCGGCTTTGTGTGTGTGTGTGTGTGTGTCACCGGCTAAAAACTTCCGAACCCGTGCCACAAATTTTACCAAACGTTTGTATACATATAATACGTAAAAGGCGACTAAAATTTTTAAAGTATTTTGTTCATGCCATATTCATATATTTCAAAGGCTCCATTTGGGTAATTTTTTTGATAACATGAGATAACTTAGAACTTAATTGGATAATTTCATAAATCTTTGTAAATAAACAGTACTTGTAAGGTTTACTTGACTTTTGCGTATTTTATTCCTGACGTGTCTATATAGTCATATCAGCAATCGAACATTTTTTATGACACGGTATTTCTGAAGAACAGTTTTTTAAATAAAATTAAACTTTATAACATAAATTTTTACTTAGACTAGCAGTCCCCCGCGGCTTTGCTCGCGAGTATTATTCGTAACTGATAATATTTACTTTAACTGAAAAACCTCTTTGTACACAAGATTGGTACTTCAGTCATCAAGTGTTAGAATGTCCAAGCGGCTAGTTGAACTTAATCTGCAGAAGGATAAGTAGCTATAGCTGTCCATGCGAAAAGCAGTCTTAAGTTTGTCCCTGCCACTAACAGCGGCTTCGCCTGGGCCTTATTTATAAAACTGCCAATTTGACGTTCTGGGGTAGTTACAGACATCTAAGGTAAGAGGTTAATCGAATGAGAAACATCTGTTTACCCTGTGCACAACCATTGGTGAAGGTGCCCTCAATTATATATTGTCAAAATATTCACTTTAACTTTATTGAAATTACAAAGTTTCAGAGAGTTAAGGTTTCGCGGAAACGTATTTGGTGCCCCAAACCTGAGATTAGTGAGATGATATATCGTCGGTTTACTGCCAAAAGTGACAATGTCAAAATGAGATAAAATTATAAAAATGCTAAGAATATGTATATGTTGTTCACGAACAATTGCCCAAGTTTAAAGTCTATTCGTCGTTTCGTAC
>PNEQ01012393.1:0-18569 GCA_003012365.1 Medauroidea extradentata
TTACCACTACACTGAACCTACAATATTACCACAACACTGAACCTGCAATATTACCACAACACCAAACCTGCAATGTTACCGGTACCACAACACTTAACCTACAATATTACCACAACGCCAAACTTATAATAGTACCACAATGCCGAATCAATAATACGACAACTACAACGTTGAAGCCATCATAATTTCGAAACCATAATGTGACCACAACGCCAAATCTACAATATTACCACAGCGCCGAAATTACAGTATTAGCACAACGCCGTACTAATAGTATTACCACAACACCGAACCAACAATACTGCCACAAGTCGAATGTACGATATGACCATAACAACGTCGAAAACATAATATGACCATAATGCCGAAACATGAATACGAACATGTAACGCCGAATCTATATTTGAACGTAACGCTTAAACCTACATATGACCATAACGCTGAATCCAGATTTAACCGCCTGTCGAATTTAGAACTGACCAATACACAGTATTATTGAAAAGTTCAGTGCGCTGTTGGAACCTTGGAATTATAGTTTATTTACATTTTTATTTGCTTGTTTGTTTGGGTCCCAACGAGTCTGGGCTCGCAATTTGGGAAATCAAGTCACAAAGGCAACAACATTACAAATTAATTTTAAAGGCAAATTTACGTAATAAAATATACATTTGATTCACACAGCTTTAAAGACTAATCAACTGACATAAATAAGTTATCACGTTAAAGTCAACACTGAGTTGCAACATTCTGTGTTTTTATAACAGCTGAACTCGTTATTATTCTGCTTATTTTTTCTTAAATTGACTGAATATGAACGAGTGGGTTACTGTCGCATTTCAACTACAAATAATAACTGGTGTTACGTTTTATTAACAACACACGATGAATCCAACTACTGCAACTCACAACGGTTGCGATATATCGATTGCTTGACTCATGTTGGTGCTAATTGGTAGCTCTAGTATGTTAAGTGTAAAAACAGTTTCGTTTACTTTTGCCTTAAATTGTAAGAAGTGAACGAAAATATGAGATTACATTTTCTCTCAAACAGATAACATTATTGTTTGACATTTAATATTGATTAATCATGCATTCTGTCAAAAACACGTAGGAAATGAGGGTGTTAGAATGAGTGTGAAGAAATAAGTCAGGTTGCTTAGTTTTACAGACTAAAGTGTTTTGCGTAGGAACTCATGAATAACTGAAATTATCCATCCGACATGTTAACGTATTAACGCAGGCAGCCATGACTTAACTCACTTATACTAAACATAGGGCATGAAAAATGAAGCTAACATTCAACAACCTCAATGTATTTAAATAAATGACGTACTTTACTTTCATTCTAACCCACTCATAGAAATTACGTGACAATAGCGCAACGTTATTACAATAATTAATAAAAACGAGTGACATATTTGATGAGATATTTTGGTTGTAAGTAGCGCGCAAATCCGCATGCTAGAAGGCAGCAATGTAATTTTGTTCTATTAATAGAAGTAAATTTTAAGTAAGTATTGTTAATAACATTTTATTTCTTATAACATTTTACAGTAGCTACCTAGTACATTCAGATATTTGCGTTCTGGAGTAAGACAATGTCAGGGATGCTTGTCGCAAAAATGATTCGTAAGTTTAGATTTGTAGCATAAACTTTCAGCTACGAATAGTGTGTAGATTAATTATAAAAATTGAAAAGTACGTTATTTTTAGATTACATTGTTTTTTCATAATCACATGTTTGTCAACATTTTGTGTGTAAAAATACGCGAAACAAACAACAATTTCAAAATGGCATGACTTATCAGGGCTCGTAGTTATCCTAGGAACATATCGAGGTGTCTAAAGTGACTCGGGAGCTAAATATGTTTAACACTGCGTTTGCCCTTTCACACCCAGGCGATCCGGGCTCGATTCCTCGGCGGGGTCGATCCGCAGATATTCGCACGTGGGAATCGTGTCGGACGATGCCACTGGTCGGCGGGTTTTCTCGTGGATCTCCCGTTTCTTCCTGTCCCTTCACTCTGGCACCGCTCCACACTCACCTCATGTCGCCCGTCCCTAGCGCTGACCAAGATATCTCACTCACTCACCCTTGCCATTCACTTTATGTTCTTAGATATATTTAACTGTCAGCTTGCACCTGTACACAACTAACTGTAACCTATATTCTTAATATGTGGACATGTCAGGGTACTTGCTATATCGAAATGATTTCTTTGAACATGAAAATGTTTATTTTAGGTTGCTTTGTTCAAGTATGCAACCATACTAAAATTAAACAGAGAGTATAACAGCTGTATCAGAATATTCCTAACTCAGACATTACTGTATGTTTATTAGCAAGCAGTGTTTGTGTAGCAGCACCTGGCTTAAGCGCTCAGCATGAGGTCTTTACGGAAAGTGTAGAGTAATATCAAACTAGTACGAATGTGGTTTATGTATATATATATATTTATTTATTTATTTATTTATTTATTTATTTATTTATTGAGTAGTTGCCTTGTTCACTTTCATTAAAACTGAGCAAATCGCGATAAACTGATTTGCGAGCCCATTTGTGACATGGTCAAAGCAGTTTTTCAAAGTATATCTGTTATTGAATAAGGCGAGTTTTGAAACTATCATCATGTCAACTTTATCACACGTTTAAAAGCTACACAAACCTATTCAGAACTCATTTTTCCTTGGTGATGGACAAGAAGAGTTTTGGAACTGGACTACTTTATATATATATATATATATATATATATATATATATATATATATATATATATATATATATATATATATATATATATATATATAGACGAACATACTTACATATTCAGATAGAGCGGTCTGTTAAGGCCGCATTATTACCATCTTGAGGGCAGCAAAAGGCTTGCTTTGTAAGCATAGTTTAACAGTGTGTACTTCCTAGCTAGAGATATTGTACCAAGATATAAGGCGAGGGATACATCACTCTTCGCACATGTGCCACGATAATGCTGCTCTCAATGTTATGACACTACCACGCACTGAATATAACTATAAAACATTGCTTCTTACTTCACATCATGACAAATCGTTGTTAACTTACAACCGAATACTTATTTACGCATGTGGTGGTTGGTAATAATTACTTACGCTTACACAGCTTCATGTTATGCTATCCAATCATCACTGTACAGCTACTGTAGAGTAGTCTTGTTAAGATTACCATTGAGTAGGTAAATAAGAGTTTACAATATAATTGTACACACAAGGAAGGGGCTGCAGGCTACATGGATGAGTGAAGTAATCAAAGTAAAGGTTATTACTAATAATGTCATTCAAAGAGTAATGAGTCACTAACTGTGGTAGGTTTCCGCCATGACAGTAGTACCAACATGCCCCGATATAATCTAGCCAGGTGAATGACCTCAAGGGGGAGTGGTAGACAATGTTGTTGTATTTTCAGTTTTTGAGTCATGACATTAATTCAAATTGTATTATGAAAAGTTTATCGTCGACAAAGCATAGGATATATTCTTGGTAAACTGCTTGATATAAATAATAATGGAATCTTTCATTAACTTTCTACGCAGAATTATTGCAAGAGAATTCTTTAAAGTTAACCTAAAATTATCTTGCAATGATTCGACATGACAAATTAATGAAAGATATCACTATTATTTATGTCAAGCAGCTTTTGTATAATATCCTATGCTATGCCGAAGATACATTTTTGATGATACGATTTTAATAACTGTTATTGTTCAAAAACTGAAAATACAATAACATTGTCTAATACTCCCCTTAAGGGGCCTGCCTACCTGCCCTTCAAATACGTTGCAGCGAGTTACTATTCTCTTCTGACGAAACTATTGAACGCACGCTATATCTATTTATCTACGAAAAGAACATACACTTCAAACTATGTCACTATAGTTTTAAAAATTCAGCACTTTTACTGAAAACACTATTTTCTGGCCCCTCAAAGCGGCCAAAAAAGGTTTTTTCAGACTGCCGTACCTGGAAAATTAACAATCGGATTTCAAAAGTAAAACTATAGAAACAAGTGTCAGACTTTTAACTACTTTTTCCATAAATGAAATATTGTGGTCACGGCTTCAAGTCACATAGTAAAAAGAATATTAGTAAAGCATTGCACGCCATCTGAGTGACTTGCACGAAGAGGCGATAATATATTACTAGGGCCACGATTTTGTCGCGAAAAGATTTTTGCCCCACTTTGTTTCAGTGACTCACGTACACATCGGCAGTTCTGTTTCAAGGTTATTGGCAGCGTGTCTTTGTTCAGACACGTTTCTCATTTGACTGCACCAATCAGAATAAGATTATTGTGAGTCTGTACGTCTATAATTTGCCAAGGCAAGTGAGAGTAAAATCATCTAATCACAGACGATGTAGCAGAGCTGCAGGTGTGCACACGACGCATCGAAACCAAATGTTGCAAAAATCTTTTCGCCATAAAATCGTGGCTCTATATATTACATACGTGGATGAGTGGCAACCTTAGCGCTCCTGCCTCACACACACTAACACAGCCTATCTAGGCAAGCCCCTTAAGGCGGCCACCTACATGGGCTTGTTCTGCACGTGAAGGAGTGATAAGGGCTACACTGCTGCACGCCGAATTCCACGCTGCTTCTACAGGCAAGTCACTAAACTAGCTAGAATCACTGTATTTGACGGTGACCCTTCACTTTGATTGGAAAGTCGGTACCGAAGAACAGTGTAGAATCCTCTATCAATTCTCTATAATGTTGAGATGTAGTCTAGTTCAGCAAGAATGCCGTTTTAACCACGTTAGAGGGATTCATTTGTTTTTCTAATGTACGTGATGTTTTTAAAGTAGGTACTTGAAAGTTATTTCGTGAAATGTCTTTGTTTTCGAAAACAAATACAGCGTGAAAACATTTAATTACTTGCCATATAAACGTTCAGGCGCACTCTACAATGGCGCAAAAGCGAATAGGGCCTATACGTATCACAAACGTAAAAATAAGACGTTCAGAGTTGTTTCTACAATGGGACATACGACATAAAACGTGAGAGATGTTGTTATCTGCGAACTGTTACGTATCTGTGCTTGCGTGTAGCCAATAGCAATCGAGCATTTCGATTTTCGACACCATTTATGTTTACAAACTTTTTCAAGTTTGAAATTTCGCGGTAATCGTTAAAAGCGCCTTCACGCACTGGATGTACAATTATTGTTTGTGACTTTAAGACTACGGAACATTTTCCGTGCAGTACCACTTTAAAATTAATGGTACGAAAATAATTTGGTTCTTAACAAAATATATGAATTTTGTGAATTAAACAAATATGTGGCCACTTACATTTCTGTTTGTACACTAAACACGTACATGACCAGACTATTCTATTTACTATTTATAGCATACAAACTATTTTTGTATGTTAAATAAAATGTTTCACTACTGTCGGAAATTTACGCGAGAAATACTTTTTAGCTTCATAGGTTGCAAGCCCTTACGTTTCCGTATGCATTTTCGTGCATTGTAGAGTAGAAATGTGGTTCCATTCCGGATGTTTATTTGTTTAGCACGTTACACATCCGCTTTTTTACACTTCCGTGTCATTGTATAACGGAGATTATTTCTAACTTGCTGCAATGTTATTCCGTATTTATTCAGATGACCTCTTGTAGCGTTTTGAGAAACAACATATCTGAAAATATTTTAACTACATATGTCTGCTATGAATCAAAATGTTTGATTGGAGGGTAAGTAAGATACACCTCACATTAGGGAATAAGAAAATCTGTGAATCCAATGACCAGCATGTAATAAACCATTGCCCTATGTATATACTAAAGTTGTTATCAATTATATAGTTTGTCCACATTCTACACACAGGAACCTCATACAATGTACACTGAAATAAACAATTTGTAAGAAGTCCTCCGTGCAGAATTATTTTGTAGTGGCCACAATATCTTAGTGGGGTCGGCAATTGTTTTTGTTGTGACCACAATATCTTAGTGGGGTCGGCAATTGTTTTTGTTGTGACCACAATATCTTAGTGATGTCGGCAAATGTTATTGCGGCGACCACAAAATACATTTTTCCGGGTAAATACACACAAAATATTTTGTAGCCGCAACATTTTTTTTCTGTCTACTAATAGACGGGGCTTGAGTATGCATAGGACAATGAATTCTAACATAATGCAGGTATTGAACTAGGATTCTTCCTTTGTGTAGCCCGCATATATACGTAGACTCAGTCACCATGTAGTTATATACTGACACATGAACTAAAGTATAGCGAGATAATTGCAGAGTGTTACTAGATATAAGAGGTCGTGGTGATGTAGTGGTCACAACACCCCCTCCCCTTGCCCTCAAGGTGATCACAGTCCCATCCTCGGCCGGGTCGCTCCCCGGATTGTCGCATGTGGCAGTCGTGCCGGACGATGCCACTGGTCGGTGGGTTTTCTCGAGAATCTCCCATGTCTCCCGCTCCTTCATTCCCGCGCTGCTCCATACTCACCTCATGTCACCTCTCAACAGCGCTGAAGACCTCGATGTTAAGCGCTGACCACAACATCTTCATTCGCTCACTATAAGTATTCGATTGAAGGGAAATTCCCAGCTACCACGATTAACTCAACCTATTGACGATTCATTCAAAAGCGCAGACATTATAGATGTATATCAAGGAATTATGAAAAATAAATAATAATAATTTCTCTTCTTATCGCCCTTCATTTAACTTTTGCACTTTGCTTGACTGTGTAACCATGCTTGACTGTGTGTGACTTAGATGTAGGGCAGTCTTCTCGGCACCACATTGGTTGCATAGTGCAGTGGGCGTGTCGTCTTGTGTAGAGTGGACTAATTGCAACCAGGTCCTTGTTTTCGAGGTTATATATACACTGTACCGCAGCTCTCATGATTCCAGCGTATTTGTCGACGAGCAGACATACAGTTGTCATAGTGTCGAACAATTGTTGAATATCTCAAGTATCCGTGCAAGTTTCGTGACTAGATGTATTCCTGTTCATATTTCGTGTCACATTAGACTACGCTGCAGCAGAGAAAACCCTATAATTACATTGACCTTGAACTTTTACGTAATGTTAAAGGCGTGAACTGTTTTCAAGATGTTGTTCGGTCTAACATGTTGATTGATCTATAGCATCCTCTAGTGTAGGCCAGGATATTGTTTGTAAGTACGAGACGTCGAGTGAACGTACAAGATCTTTCAGTCTCGCCTGATGCTAGAAAATAACGTGAATTGTGCACATCCCTACATAGGATCGTATGTTACGTTATGTACAGGAAACACATACATTTAGCATCACTGTGGCAGGACGTCCAATTTGAGAGGAAGTTGGTGTGAGAGATTTTGGTCAGCGCTCAACATGTAGGCCTTTAGCACTGGTGATGAGTGACATGAGGTCAGTATGCAGCAGGGCTGGAATGAATGGGCGGGAGAAACTGGAGATCAAAGAGAACATCTGCCGACCAGCGACATCTTCCGGCACGATTCCCACATGCGTATATCTAGGGACGGACCACACCGGGTGTCGAACCCGGATCGTCTTGATGGGAGATGAATGTTCTTACTATTCGACCACCGTTCTCCTTAGCGAAGTGGTTTTGTCAGTTGGTGGTAATTCAAGAAACAGAAGTAGATCCGTGTTTAAACACATCGGAACCTCTTACACGTGGTAAACTGTTCTTGTCGTTTACCACTAGCTCGGCTTGTAAATAGCAAATATTCTTGATTACAATAGAAGAAGAGCGAAACATTGGAAAAATGGGGAGGGGGGCGGTGAGAACTATAATGAAAAACCTTGTGAAAAGATAACCGGTTTAATTAAGCCTGTTGAGCACTGGGATGCTAGATTTCAATCTAGTTAATAATTTACGAGCGTGGTCTCATATACCGAGGATATAACAATGCGCAGCTTCGTTATACAAGTCCAGTGTAGCGTAGCCCATGAGGAAGCGGCCATTGTGCGTGCTTGCAGGCCACTGCCAATTATGAGAGCGTTCCATGCCTAAATATTCATTTACATTCTTTCAGTGATCTCGAAAATTAATTCAGGTTAGCGTGAAAACAGTTAGAAGCTGCTTTTACCAGAGCGTCTCGCCACGTCAAATTATAGTCCAGTCATCATCTTGTCGAGTTAGTTAGTGTGTGTGTGTGTGAGCTTGGCTTATCTTGACTTGGGAACGGTGTCGCATGTAAGTTACTAGATGTCTGGTAAGTCACAGCGGCAGGAGCTTATATGCCTTACAGTGACGTACTTTTAATAAAGAAGCAATGGTAATAAATAATATCCTGTTAATAATAACTTTTAAAATGCCTATTTTAAACGAAAACTATTTAGAGTAAAGTATATCGAGTAATTTCAAACTCTACAAGTGCTGACATTTTTGTTTCACGTTTCATATCTGAAACATAACATTAATATTTGCATTTAAAAATATATTAATAAATAAAGTATCTTTGTTGATTCGTTTCTATCACATTATTTACTAAGAAATGACACGCGCAATATTCTTTGTTACATTGGAAAGTGATTCGTTTGAGAAGTGTTTAATATAAACAGTGGTTGGCCAGTTAAATTGCTTAGCTGCCAGTGTATTGACGGAGCAACATGAGCCGATGACCAAGAAAGAGTTAGAATTATGACTCACGTTGTGTTATGTCGGCGACAATGTCCATAAGTTGCCGCTAGAACATAAGCTGCTTTGGTGTTACTATTGTCTCTGTCCAATTGGCAAGTGGCGAGAGATTGCACGGTATAGGCTCAAAGCTGCACGTGGGCGGATATGAATAGACAAAGCAACCAATGGTAAGCAGATGTGCGGCTGTGAGCAGCACAAGCTGTACATTCAATAGCAGCCACTCACTGAACCAGCAAGACGCTGCTGTACAGGTACAGTAGAGGCCAAGCAGCAACGTATCTTGCAACACACCACGGACCAACAGTCAACTAGGAGGGAAGAAGCATATTAACTTGGCGATGGGCGCAATAATAGTTTAAACCAACACATGTATACTCTACTTTATGGAAGCCCAGCTTCTATCTTGGATCTGTTTTCACACCAACCATGTATCCTCCCGCCAAACGTCGACAATAACATTGCCACGTGGTAAATGTCTTGTGACTGCCACACGGCAATGTTATTGTAAGGTATAGGCATGTCACTAGAGTAGGAAGTGTTTCATTATACTGTACTTTCAATCAGTCTCTCTATTGTTGTGAATTAAATAAGGCAGTTACTATCTGTGGTTAAACAATTCAAATAATGCAAATAAATAATAATACAATTTTAATGCAAAATTTTAGAAGTAAAGAATTTGAAAACAGCAGCAGACTTGTGTCAACACATAATATCTGAGAAAGTTTAAAATAAATTATTAAAACATTTTACAACCAGGCCTGCACACTTTATTCAGCGGCACAGAAAAATAATTAGTTCTTAATAGTTTCTCAACTATTACGCCAGTTAAAATATTAATATGTATTCGTTAAAAAATTAACAAATATAATAATATGGCAAAAGAATACAGACATACAAAGTGTTTTTATCGAAATGGCCCTGAACTTTATTTTGCTGTTAATTTCTCACCTACATATAAAAAAAGTATATTCAGAATTTGTGCCACAAAGATTTAGGAGTTAAAAATCTAAAGGTATCAAGAATTGCCTGGAAAAAGGAAAAAAACCTTATGTTAGCGACATGTATTATATGCTCTGATAAACACGTAGGCCTACATTACTAGAGCAAACATTAACTTTACGAGTATCGAAGCCTAAGATGACTTAACAAGTTGACTACTTGCATGCTAGTCAAAAGAAAACACATACAATTTATATGGTACTTCGAGCCGCAGAAGATTTTGTTTAGGTTTTGGTACAACGAAATCAACTAAAAAACTTTTACATTAAAAATATATTCGCTACTCTTTTGTAACATGTAGTATCTTTGTCGCCTGGTGCCAAAAAAAAAGTTAATGTACGGTATGTTGTTCAACCAATGGTGTGCACAATAAATTAGCCACAACATAAAGTTCATATGCTAAGAAGTTAATATTATTTGCTAGAAATTAAAACTGTTACATCAAATATATCTGTGTTTATATGTTCTTTTTAAACAACAATAATATTTATACTTGCATCTTGTAACTGGACGCCACCATTCCTAACCTATGTTACGTGTTCAAGGTCTAAGTAATTCCCACTTATTTCACCACAAACTACTTGTGGTTGCACATAGCCTAACCAAAACAACCGCACAAATAAGCCAATAAGATAGTCAGTTGTAAATAAACCAGTTAACTCAGAATACTTGTGAACATAATATCGTGCTGCTATTAACATATATAATTGCCTCAAATCACAGACCTGTGTTCACTGCAGGATATAACTATCTCAAGTAATGGACATTCACTTATCGTAAAGTAGGCCTTACCTATAAGAAAAATTGGAACTATTTCTTTAAACAATACCAAAACTTTTACAGGCCTAATCTGTACATAAGAATGGCGCAGAACAAATGCGAATTACTTAGAAATGTATTGACAGTACAATATGTATTCAAACGAAGTAACTTTGTATTGAGTGTAACTCTATAAAACAATTTAACAAAATTGTGAACAATTCTTCCAGACATTGTTTTTATAACTTACCGGAAATAGAAGACTGTAATAAGATATGTGAAGTGGTTGTTAGGCTTTCACCAAATAGGTTATATTCATGTATAGGCGGTTCGGGATGAAGTGAGCGCTACCAAAAGCCCTGCTTAAGTACTATTTTCAGAATTATTCATATATTTCCGCGTGTAACGGCTAACAACGGGGAATATCTAGCCTCTCTGGACATGTCGCCCGATGTCTGCGCGTGTAAGATACACTGTGCTGTCAGTAGGAGCCTATATAGTTCGATAAAAAAAGTTTATTAAAGGCATAAAATTCAGATACTTCGATTTCATTTGATTTTATTTCTGTATAGTTGTATTTAAGTAGAAAAATACACGGAGCTACATTCAGAAAATCGCTGCCAACCATCCAAGTTGTAAGATAACTATTGATGATGTTGAATTATGTGCAGCAATGGCTGGAGATTTTTTTCAAGGGTTAAAATTTTAGTGCTCACTTTATTCCGAATGACTTATATAATCTTGCATTGTAACTAGTGTATGTGTAAGCAAATAAACAAATGTATGCATCGTGTTGTAGGCCTAAGAAAAAAATTTGTAAGTAAAACAGTATAAGTACAACCGTATGAAATAATTTTGGTAACCTGTATGTTCATGTAACATACTATCGTTATTGTAACACAAACAAATAAATGTAGAATGTCTTAAATACGTTACCGCGAATATGAATACGTGGAAGTATGTTAACGACCGTTCGAACAATTAAACCTTGCGTTGGAAAGTAGTTTAAACGCAAGTATTCGTCAAGAACCCACTCAACTTTACATGGTGGACGACGCCAAGTGATGCAGTTATTTCCGCGATATGTTCAGACATGGTAAATGTGACTTTATGTTCGTACGTATCAATTTTCTAGCAGGTTAGGAAACTAGGCCTGCTAAATTTCAGCAAACAGCCCCGAGAATCAAACTGCTCTGAAACCCTGACAACACAGAGAGAAAACAAGTTAGTTCTCTAAACTCCACGTATTGTCACTTCTATACTCTGTGGTTTCATACTCGCTATGCTTGTATCATCTAGCTGCAGATGATGGCCGTTCACTGCTCTGTTCCTTCAATTAAAACATTACTTCTCAATTACAAACTGAATAACAGTTACGTCGATTTCAGAAGAAAAAGAATGTAAAGACGAAACCCCGCTGTGTACGACGCGATGACTGTGGTATCTGCAGGTCGGCGTATATTCTTGTGATTGTTTATACACTGACATTTACTACGTTTTTACCTCTAAACACTGCAAAGTTTATTGTAATACATTCTAAATGTAAATATATAAAAACATTTGTACTAGATTCCATTTATAGATTTTCAAAATTTTGGCAGTTTTACGTAATGTACAGAGCAATTTCCACATCATCATTGCCAACCTTCCTGCAACTATCGTACCACAGGCGTGCTTGTTAATTTAATCTTAAAATAAATATTAAAAACTATGTTTATGTTCGTGGACGCGAAGTAAGAAATGATAACTTAAAATATTTTGCTCATACTATTGGTTATGAATTTGGTAATATTGTCACACAGTAATAACGGAAGTATTTTTTGTATTTTTCAATCAGTACGTTTCTATATTGTATCAAATTGATAAGTTTTTAAATTGTTGGTGTTACAAATAGTGTGGAGCTAACTTTCTTAGACAGATTTGCTATGTGGGGTTTCTAGCTATGATTCTCATCGATATGAATTCCTAAGATAATTAACATGGAAACACGTGACTGTGGAAATATTGTAACAACTTTGCTGACCTGGGAGCAGCCAGATTCGTTTGGAATGGAGGTCTTAGATGATTTAATTAATTAATTAAATTGAACTTCATAATGTAATTACAATATCTATTAACACTCTACATTAAGTATAAAACACTCGCGATTCATATTTTTCAATTAAACACTTACAGATATATATATATATATATATATATATATATATATATATATATATATATATATATATATACAGGTAATCTCTCTTAAAGCATAATTTACTTCTCTAGTGTATAATTAATAACGTCTCTCTCTCAAAACAGTCATCCGACCACATAATATTCTATGTATATAGAAATGTCTCACAATGCACAGCTACAGTTCAACCTGTTCGTCCACACCTCCGTAGCCTCTCCTCGATCTGCTAGCCCCGCCTCGTCCCTCGCTGCCAAGTCCATCGTGAACACTCGCCGGCTAAACGCCGCAATCACTCTGTCTATGCTCGCAGTGGGCCGTTACGACGCCGAGAATATTCTCAGAGCTCACCGACCATGCTGGCTGATGTACGCTGAACATTCTAGGTGTTGCGGTAACATTCAGTTACGCCCGAGCTGAATACTTGTCATGGATGACCGACAGGTGCCCGCCCTAGGCTAAACTTTTATTGTTTTCCAGAGTGTGAGGCAAAGGAAAACATTAGTTAAGTTTGTAGCTTTGTGTACAACTTCGTTACTGGAAAAGTGAAATCCTACAAGAATATTTAAAATGTTTATTATTTTCGGACTGTACATGAGGCTAGAATAATAATATAACTGTTCTGAGATGTTGTTCTTGGTTGTCCCAAATAATGGAAGTGAAAGAAACTCACATATTTCCAGAACGTAGGCATTCGTATTACCAGTGAGACTGTAACTTCGGGCTTTATGGCTCACTTTTCATGATGCTGCAAAGTATTGAACCTGTAGAGGATTATCTAACAACAATAAGGTTTCCTCGGAATATTTCATCCCGTCTCCATGTCTGGTTCTCATGTCATCTAGCCTTGTTCAAGACAAGTCGACAGCATTAGGTCCGATGTTTCACAAAGTTTCAAAACTAAAACACGGAACAATTTTCAATACAGAAGGATGTGATTCTTAGTTTTCCTTCTACAGGAACACTAGCACTATCAGCTTCCTGCAATGCGATTGTTGATCATTTCAATTCCTGAGTCGGTTGTGGCATTAGAGAGTCTCAAACAACCATCACGCTCTGGTTAAAAAATGTCCAAGAAATACCACCACCTTTCTCTTTTGGAATTTTAAAATCCATAAAATGCTGAATATTTCAAAATTCTGCTAGAATACGAGGTTGCGCCGGAAGACGACGTTGGCAGTGAACGTGAACACGGTGTTTGGCAATAATTAGCTTTTACGACAACAGTAACGTTCAACATTTTTATAATATTTTATAAGTGCACATTTATGTTATTGGTATTTTAAAGTTTTCAGATAAAACATTTATCTGCATGTTCCAACTATTTTTTTTTTTTTAACACTTGCCTGTGCAGTGAAGAATAGGACGAACCAATGACGTTCAACTACGACACACTGGCACTCGTCCAAGCAGCGCATTCAAGGCAGTTTTGTGAGTTTAATAGCCTATTGTCTGTTTATTGACTGAAGCTGACCTTGTGAATATTCTGTTACCCTCCAGATGTAGTAGCATATGCATCGTTTCTTGTTTTCTGACAAGTTTCTGCTTTCCTTGAAGTTATACAGTGTGACCAGTGTGCGTTGCGGCTCTGTCTCAAACTTGATTCATGTGAGTTCGCAGTCTATATTGACCTGATGTTGTTGTTCAGTTTTGTTCATCTCCAAGAATTTCTTTGAGGCAATGAGCACCGACAAACTTACTCAGAGAAGTTGATTTCCAAGGGTAGAAAGAAAGACGCACGTTTCTATATGCTTTACAGAGGCTAGCCTGCAATGAACTATGAGCACAACAACCTTGGCATGATCTAGGTGTAGTCTACCTCTACTGAGGTAAGACAGTGGCAGGTCTTGTTACAAGACGAGATCACACCACAGCTGTTTATAAGAAGTATGAGTGTTGATACACATAGTGAGTGTCGAGCCGCACAGAACAGGCAGGCATACAGAGCTGAGTGTTAGGTGCCATGTTGGAAGTGACTACTTGTCACACGCTGTGCAGTGACGTGTGAACTCAGCGAGTGACGCAGCTGCACAGCTAATAAGAGAGGAGGGAGGTGAGAGGGCTGGCTACTTAATTACCAGGCAATATCTCTTCTATCTCCACCAGCCGAGGATAAAACAAAGACCCTCCCTGCAGGTAAATCACACGCCGCCACTGCCCCCCCCCCCCCCAGTGAACGAACATTACTCACACGAGGGGTGCAAGCCTGCCTCGCAGACACCCTGTATAACTCTCCCACATAGTGCTATATAGCTATACGCCACAGCGAGCGTCATACAGCTTACTTCCTCAGTGCATGTACCAACATACTTATATCAACAACATATATACGAGTCTCTTCCCCACAACTATCATGTTGACCTCCTCAACTCTGATTAGTCGCTGTACTACCAGCTACACATCACAGTCAAGTCACGCTGTAGCGAGCATTATTAAACGTATTTAAGAAAAGGAACGAGATAGAATTTTTAAAAAATGTATTAAGATTATCTCTGAGCTTTAAAAGTATTCCTAATAAAATATTGGCAATATAATGACAAAAATACACACATAACCGAAAACTGTATGGTTCCTACAAAGAGACATTGTCACAGATTTAACGTCCTTGACTCTAAGTTATGTTACGAATACGAATAATTTCTGTGTAAGAGGTCATTGAAGTTGTTGTGCTCGTTGAAGGCTCAGAAGCGGATAAGCTATAAGGACTAAACTGACACGGTCGCCTAATGTGCGAGCGCTCTTACACGCGATAACTTGACCTAGCACGCATATAGTATTGCCGCACTCAACGCTGTCAACAGGCCACATTACTGTAGGAAAATATGCTGTGAAAGTCGCTGTAAGATATTTTCAAAGATTCCTCTCAATCCGTAAACAAATTATAAAACCACATGATACAAAAAATAGCCATTAAACTGTTTGTTAATATAATGTAAGTGTATTCCTTGAACAGTACTTCTACCTGGCTTGTAAGCAAACGTATGATTCAATTGAAATAAGTATAATTTGACCTATTAATAATTGTTTATATATTATGCTGATTTATAAAATTACTATTTTCTTCTTATACACTTTTAATCATCAATTTTCAATATTTGATAACATTCTTACGTGTTACTATGCGACATATTTCCTGTAAAACTTTTATATCTTCTTTATTTTTTTCAGGAAAATTCTTACAGGATTGTAGGATACCCGTATTTCACAACTCAGTATAAATAAGTTATCTAATCGTCTGTGAATTTAGAATGCTTCATACTGTTACAAAATTGCAAAAAATTACATGTGTGCAATTCTCTGAGCTATTTAGGATGGATGTCAAATATTAGAAATAAAAGAGTTTAATCAAGTTTTTTATTTACTAGCTCACAAAACTCACAAAAATACACAAAACCGCTATCAACTATGGCTTTCACTGCACCCTTATTATGCACACAAGTAATACTACCCCAAAGAAACGCTAATTAACTTTGACACTTAAAGGACATAAATGTTTGCCATTAATTAATTTAAGACTACAAATGACAGTAAAAGTTCAGTCAGGTATCCAATCAACGGTCTTTCAAGTAGTGACAGTGTACAACCTTAACATTCCGCAGTGGTGATGGCTCACCATGTGCTGCGCACACCCCGAGTGCACCGCTGTCTTCACTCTTGAGGTCTTCAGTTCGACTCCCGTCGCGCACCTCCTTGTTGTCCGTCGACCCGCAGTAGCAGTCCTCTTGTTTCGACCAACACTGCTCCGAAGGTATGAGCCTGTAGCCTCACAGTAGACTCTGACGTCACCAAGATGTCTTCACTAGTCTATCTCCACAAGCTTAGCACCTTCTTCTAGCACGACCAATAGCGAACTCTCCTAAGTTGCCAGTGACTGTTCTCGCCGATACGACACCTCCAGTGTTGTTCTCCACAGCTCACAACCTTCCTGTAGCACACCAATGTCTTCTTCACTGCTGCCGTCGATACAACACCCCAAGTGTTGTCTGTCCCTTCTGCAGGCCTCTGGTGTTACTCAGCCTGGACGCCGACCACCGCTGCCGTGTTGCCGACCCCAAGGCGCTGTTTCTCGTCGTCTCCGCCGCCAACAGAACACTCCAAGTATTTGTCTTCTCCGCAGCCCGTCACTTCTCACGACGTCCGTCATCGCCCCAATGGCGCCGACATCGACCCACACTACACTCGGGTCTCACTTCACACTCACGTAGGTCTCCAAAAAAACTTCCAAACAAAGACTCTTATTTCGCAGTTTGGAGGCTTTTATATGGCCCGTTTAGTGACGTCAATCGGTGGTGCAACATGATGGCCAGAGATCTAAAAATATATATTACCTCACTCATACCTGTCTAAAGCCATGTCGGTAAGAGCGCCATCACCCTGATGACGTCTTTTGGGCGTTTCGCAGTACCTCTGGGAAAACCCATGACTGTGGTTGAATCATCTGTCTGTCCACCTAGCACGACACAACATATCTCCAGTCAGGCCAACATGCAACAATACTGACTGAAGCTGTTGGTAAGAATATTCTCTATTGTTACAATGGTCGGCAGACACAGCACATGATACAACCAGTCCAGACCATGACCACATGGCAACACATGAGTATCTTGACATATGTCTCCTTGTTCAGTCACATCATGTTACTGATGAGCCATTCTGGTCAGCGTGGCTACACATATACCGTAGATAACGTCACATTCACAAGGTCGAGTTTATTTGTATGTAAGCATGCAGAAACAAGTTCAGACCCTCATTTTAAGCATTAGAATTTTTTTCTGAGGATGAGAGATGGCGAAATGCTGTATGTTCACAGTCGTCTGTGGCTGCTTGTAGTTGAACGTTGATATATGGTTGTTGAAGTACGCAGACGACCAGGAGACACATACTTAGCAAACACGTAGTGTATATTATCTCGAAGACTGTTCACACGTAGTGGCGTTACGACAATGTGACCTTTATGTTCGTTGAGGTCCCTTGCTACAAACTGCGCCATTCAATAGTCAAAAATGCAATGGTAAAAAAATTTTGCCAAAAAAAAATGCTTGACCAACTCCACTGAAGGTAAAAGGTATTTTAAAATATTTGTTCACAAATTGTAAATGTTGTTATTAAATCGCACGCACAGAATCAGTATTTATCTATCCTTACTTTTGCTTATTGAAACTATTTTTTTTCACACTAAAAGAACTTTTTAACAAAGTGTCATCTCGCAAATTTTGTAACATACTTTCGAGAATATCCGGTATATATTTTTTAACAAAGTCTATCAAGTCGTTTATCTGGAAAGCTGTTAGCAGTAATGTAATGTTTACGCCTTCATACAGCGTACAACATGTACTATACTTCAGCTTAGTATTTATATGTAAGAACATTTTTACGTTGTTTCTTATTAAGGTTGGTAACTTCAGAGTGTATTTGACTGTTTCTTAACGAAGCTACGAGATATGAGTATCACTGAAGTATGAGGCAAATATGTTATCATGTTACACTTTCAAACCATTGGAAGATTTCTTCAAACGTTCAAAACAAAAATAAATGTTCCACCAACTTACTGTACATAACTCGCTTTACAATTACTGTTACGTCCTTCGACTGTTTCTCGGCAGTGTACGTACTGCAACTATCAGCTAGTATTATCTCAACACACATTTTGAGAACGTAGCGTTACATTGGTCTTAACGTCGACTTTAATTACATATACGTACAGATATACATGTAGATTGATAGAGTACAAACCTTCTACTTGCATCAATAAAAAAAAATATGTGTGGCTATTTAGCTCGCTGTTAAGGGCGTTCAAGTGGGGAAAACTTCATAATTTTATATTTGTATAAAATAGTGTTAGTTTTGTAGACATTACTTAAGAGTACATTAACATCTAACGGAAAAAAATTAGCTCATCTAGTTTTCCCGTAGTGTCACTTCAAAGTCAAAATTTGCATATTTTTACTTCATACAAAACTTGAAAACCAGTAAATATAATGA
>PNEQ01012394.1:0-18569 GCA_003012365.1 Medauroidea extradentata
AAAATTAATCAATTACAAGTCCTGCAGCATAACAACCCATTCCACATTTACAATAACGAATAACAAGACTGACACTTACATTTCACTGGAAGCCGACTGAACGCACATATGAGAAATCCAGGAAGCTTTATACTAACAGCGAGCGATTATTAAATCCCTGAAAATAGTCCGCCCAACATGGCGGAGCAACAGTAACATATAAAAATTACAATAAAATTATTATCACTAAAAAGCCTGAAAATACATAATGAAAACTAAATACAAGCTTTTTACTACTCGGTGTGTAGAAAATTAATTACAAAATATGTATCTCAGTTTATAAATTTCAAATAATGGCAAGAAAATTAATTATAATAACACGAAGAACAGTTTCTTGATGTACGGCGCCATTCACTTGAGTAGGCTAGTGCAGCGCAAGGTTAGTTGGACTCTTTGCACCTGTGTCTCTGCTTAATTCACATCCAGTCTATGGAGACGAAACATCGTGTTTACATACTGCGTCGTAAAATGTTCCGAACTAATACAAGTGGATTGCTGGAGCACAAGGTACGTAAGTGTTTCTATTGACGTAAAATGTTGAAAAATTAGCTGCGGAGAATATACAGATGTAAAATGAAGTCAATATTTTAGTAGCTGGAAATTTTGAAGTGTCCAAAATTCTCGGGCGACGTAAAAACTTGCCGGTCAAACCGACAAGTTCGGTTCGCAACGACTGTCGGAGAAACGACAGTAGGAGACATGACTTTTTGCGAAGTTATTTTTAGGATAAACGATTTTCAGTTTAATGCCTGTAGGTATTGTGACTTTCGGTCTACTGTTTGTAGGAGAAATGACTGTTAGGTCAATTGACAGGTAGGAAATCTTTTTAGGACAAACGACATAAGGAGTACAGCCGCGCCCCCAAAATTACGACGTTTATTTGTAACGTATGCTAAATGTAAATATACATTTGTTTACATTATCTGAAAATAAACACATGTACACGATTCCATTTAACGATTATCAATTGTTAGTCGTTTTACATAATATACAGGGCAATTTCTAAAACATTATTGCCAGCCTTCGTACAACTATCGTATCAGACGTGTTTGTTAACTGGCTCTTAAAATAAATTTTAAAAAAGGTTATTCTCGTGGACGCGCAGTAATAAATAATAACATAAAACCGTTTTCTCATAATATTGGTTTTAACTTGGTAACCATGTTGCATGGTAGGACCTACTAACGGAAATGTTCCTATTGATTTTTTTCAACAGTTTGTTTCTGAAAGTGTCAACTTACCGTGCGACGCCTATACATTGTGCGGTATTGTGCAGGAGGGCCCAAAGCAAGACATTTTGCATTCGCAACGAGAAATTGGGTAAGGATTTTTTTTGAGAAAATGTGGAACATTTGGCATGGAAAAACGGTAAAATTTATGGGACAATTAGAACATTTGAAAAATAGGAAAAAATAATTTATATCTCAATAACATTCTGGTTAAATACCAACCTTCCAAATGCAGTTCAATTGGTAGGGTCTGGTTGTTTACTTGCTTGGTCTAAGTGGAAACTTTGAATTTTCGCTTACAAAATAAAATAGACGTTTTCAAAATCAGAATTCATGATACAAAGAAATGTTCTATTTAACTTGAAAAAACGCAATGCAAGAACAAACGAAATAGAAAATAAATTTTCTGTTCCGTAAATATTATAACCAGAACTCTACATAATTTTTGTACTCATTTTAATTTATTTTATTAAATTTCAAACTATCACTTCAACGAAAGCTGTAAATTACATAAGTATATCTAACTACTGCAGATATTAACTGTCCACAATGCCGCGTAAATAAGTAAACAATTCTGACTCAAATACATATTTTAAATGTTAGTTTAAATTTTTGTTTACACTTATAAATTAAGAATGAACAGCATAGTGAATTCTAACGAAAGCTTCTTACAATTTTGTACTCAATCTTGCTTCTATGTGCGAAGTTAATTAAGTGTTCGTGTTCTGTCTTTTCAGTTCAACTAATTCGCCAGAATTTTTTTTTTTTTTTTTTTTTTTTTTTTTTTTTTTTTTTTTTTTTTTTTTTTTTTTTTTTTTTTTTTTTTTTTCTGTATCAGTACAGTGTCTCAATAATCAGCGGTTTTATATTCACATACATTATTTTGCACTACCATCCCACAACGCAGGATTTATTTCCAACAAACGATAAGCAATTAAATATCCCTACGAACGCATAATTATATATTTTATAAACACCTATTGATACAAACAGTCAAATATTTCTGCTGTACACAAGTTATTAAACTCGGCTTTAGTCTTGAAGCTAGTGACTTTTTCTTAAACTGCATTTACACTCATAAATAGGTGAACTTGCTGTTATTTTAGTTACCAATCAGACGTATTACTTCGGAGTACTGATTTTTTCACTGGACAGTAGGAAGTAAATTTTCGCATCAAAACTAACCGTCGTAAGAATTCATTATATTTAAGTGAACCAGAAATTGTTTCTTATTTTGCACTTTCTTACTTTTACGCAATTCCTTTCCAGAAAATGTCAAATAAGGCAGATATACTACGTTTGCTAGAAAAGTACAACTTGTAAACAGGAAACGTGGTGGATGTTTAGGTTTGCCAGCAAGTTTTCTCAAGGTTCTCCCGTTTTCCCGCCGCATTGCGTTCTGTCGTTGTCCTAGTCGTCTCATATCATTTTCAATAGCTGTTACTATTGCAAAGTATTTATCACCATGCAAGCATACGAGAAGTGGTATTTCTGAACATTTATTAATATTTTTTTTTTACATTTGGCAACACTCCTAGAAAAAGGCGGCGAGGTCTTCTGATAACTGGAAATGTAACGTTTAATATTAATTTATAATTTTTACTGTCTCGATTATACGTCTGTAGATATTCGTGATAGCTGTATATCAGTGTTAACTTTCTTACGGCGACATATTTCGAAGTTCAGCGTTAGGTGGCTTAACGTTAATGTAGAATACCCTCACTACAACCCACGTCTGTCAACCAATAACGTCGAAATATCCACAACTATTATACAGAACACTTTCTGAAGAAGTATCAGTAACCGCCTTATGGCGTTATACTGCGACAAACTATATTGCAGATATTGTATCATGTTGTAGGGGCCTACAAAACATTGGGGAATAGCTTCGTACATTTTCTGAAGTTTTTATTCCTTTACCATTATTTCCAGATGATTAATGTAACACTTCCGCAGGCTACTCATTAAAAATTTACGAAATTTAATTACAACTCTGAAAGTTAAAAATGCGGTGAAACTTTAATTAATTCTGATTGGCGGGTACTGGGGCACCATAACTAACACGAAGGCTGGTATTCCAGGATGTTCCTCGACGACCAACGATGAGCTGAACTGCACAGCCCTTAACACTTCACTGCATCTTCAATATTTGGAAAAAAAAATCTTATTGGATAGTTTGAATATTTACATTTAATGGAAAAGTAGTATAAAAATCATAGTTGACATAATTTAAAAACTACCTGGTTGTATCGTATGTGATGCATCATGCATGAGGAATTCAAAAAGAAAACAATATTTTAGATACTATTGCAATGTGAGTTGCACCGAGATGAACAAAAAGTCAGTAGTGGCATACATGTAGGTCCGACAGATACTGATCAACATATAACGTGTAATTACTTTGCTAGCGTTCCTCACGTCAGGACTTCGGTCCAGACAGCACCCAGCACCCTCAATGCCATGAAAACTATTAGCATATAAGTATTTAATTCCAAGAAACACTCTTAAGAACCTACTCTTTGTTTCTTGGAGCAATACTTCCCTAAACTCAATGCAGAAAATATGCTTTATTCATAAGCAATATAATGAATGGAGATTGAGCACAACCTAATATGACTAACGTGTAAATGCCTATCCTAGCATTTACCCGATATTCCAGGTAGCCAAGACCAGTATTCGTGATAGTTATTTTTTAAGTCCAAACAACAGCAGATATAAAAAAAGTTTTTTGATAGTTTGTACAATGCTGGCTCACTTTTTCAAGACAATAAATACTATGGTTATAGCTAATTATGTAATTTGCTAACATTTTTATTATTGTCCTATAAGTCGAAATTGTACAACTTTTTGCATTGAAAAATATATATATGTCACGGAAAATTCATTTTAAACAAAACAAGCAAACATATTTGTGATATCTGCTGTGGTTTAAGCTTAAATAATTATAATATCTTATAAAACAGCACAAACAGAATACGGAAATGCAGTAAGCAGTACGTAAATGTGTCATTCTCAGAATGTTAACGCTTACGCCGGAGATGTAACGAGACTGGCCACTCAACAACACAGGCAGTAAAGAAACTGCAACGGCTGTAGACGTGCTGAGGTGCTAGATACTGTAGTCTCAAGCTGACGCGCGAGCCAAGGATCTAGGCCAACCCTCAAGGCAGTGCATCAACTTCCTCTCCTAGCAAGGCGACGCCATAAAACTCATGTTTGCTTATGGTCGAGCCAGCGTTACACACTCCTGTTATCACCACCTTGCATCGCCACGCCACGGCAATGTCAGTTCCATGCGGGGCACGGCAGTAGCCGAGGTAAGTAAGTACCCAGTACCTCCGAGGTAATAGATTTACCACTTCCTTGGCCTATTTTCTGTTTCATAAACACGCGTTTGCATTACTCCTCGTACTTCAGCAGGAGGAAGAAGAAAAAAAAATGCTGACGTTATGTTAGTCGAAGGTTCGTTCCGACACATAAATACGGCATGCTACTAAATTTTGCCGCCGGTAAGAAAATTATTTTCGCGCATACCTTACAATATATTCCACTATGCGTCGTTATTTCTAAACCAACTACGGTACCAAAACTGCTCTGTAGTGTATTAAAAGTACGATTATAATAATTGAATTATATGGTGGCTAAATTAAAAGTCCAATTTTTTATGCAAAGTCGTATTTAAAATAAGGTTTCTCTGTGGACGATGCCACCTGCGCGAATATGACAATCGCACAGATTTTTTTTATTTTATTATAATATCGAATATACGAATAATCTAATAATCTGCCATGTTAAAACATTTGAGAAAATAGAATACTTGTTTTGTTTCCGTACAAATATTTGGCGTCGGTTGAATCCCAAGAAACGGATGATTGAGTCAAACTGTTATGTATTAATTGATATTATCCCTCAAGAAAAGTCCGTTAGAATAACATTTCCGTGTTTAATATAGACTTTGCGCTAACAGAAAGGATTAACAAAGTCAAACAAAATTTTATTGGCGCGACAAATTACCTAAAGTGGTAATTAAATAATTTAGCAGCTGAAATAATATTTTTTTCTTATTTGGTTTTGCAAAAGTGTTATATTTGGTTGGCACAGTAAAACATTTATTTGGCTTAATATAAAGTCCCGTTCTGAATTATTCATGCTTATTTCAATAAAAAAATATATTTTTTTAAAACTGACTAAAAATAATAAAATAAAATCTCTAATGAAAATACTTGCAAGATTCAGAACTAAAAACATGGGGTGCATGCAATAGTTAATTGATGCATGAATAGTTCACCTAGTCACTAACATTTATTTAACTTTAAATGATACTATACTCCGTCCACTCTAAGGTTGCAGCACGAATAAAAGTTGCTAACGAAATAAATCAAAGCAATTTAATTATATATTGATTCCTCAAATTGTAATTGTGCCGTTAACACAGTTACCTTGTATTTTTCAAAATTTCAAATGAAACTTATGCTGTGCAAAAATTGTATTGTCATTCAATTGAATGAATTAGCTGCAACCTTAGAATGGATGGAGTATAATGGTTGTGTGATTTTTATCAACGACAGCTACTCTCTTTACTCTTTACTATCATCAACCTAGCAAAACACTTGGATAAAAGTAATCCGTTACAAAAATATCAACCTCATTGACACGGGTTACTTTTACGCTTTTATTTTATTTTAATTTTTAAACAAAGGCGATATCGCAAAACCACCACATATATTTGCACATATTTTTTTTCAGAGCAAATATTGTATAAGCTTGGCTTATAATGTTTTGCTTTGAAAAAAATTGGACTACACAGTACAAATAATTTTTAACAAATTTATGTGAGGGATTAGAAATATATGTTCCTTTTAAGAATTTCAGATAATATTCGCAAAACAGCATAATTAGGATTCTATGATCTTAAGATGGAAAACGACGTATGTCAATGTTCATGGAGTTCAAATAATCAAATTTTTTCTATATGTTCAATACATTTTGTATGTTTGCCATGCTTTTTTTTAGCTTTAGGCCTACTGGCAGGTATGAGTGTAATGGAATCTCTCAATTTAATTTTCACCCGTTTACATTTGTCCGAATTATTTGAAATTTTGCACACGTATTAAGAATCGAAGACAATGCAATAACATCATAACTATGATCTAGTATTCTCTACCATTAAAAAAATTGCATCTCTAATATATTCAACTCAACTTTTAACTCACTTCTAGAAGTCCGAATTATTTCGAACATTGCACACGTTTTAGAATCGATGACAATAATATAATTTCAGTGCTATAAAACACTGTATTATCATCCATTATGAGCAATATCATCTGGCTGCAACAGAAAAATTTGTTTAAAGAACAAAATCTTTAAACAACCCAATTCTAAATAAATTATTACTCATATCATCAATTTGGTTTTACGACTAAGAAGTAAAACTGTAGCTCAAACAAGCTCAAATATCACGCTTTTGTAGCAATCTGAACTACGACAATGGAAATAATCTTTAAATATAAAACTTTCGTTCAATAGTGATAGGATATCTCACAATTCAATAAAACATAATTTTTTGAATTAGCTTAAACTCAGAATAAAGTCATTCCCCCAAAAATTAACATTAATCTAAAAAAAAAATTATTTTTACTATTACTCTATATTTACTAATAGCTTTATGAAAGGCTACATTAAAATACTTTATTCTTATTTTAAGCCTTCTAAAAAAGTTAAGTTATACTGAACTGGGGGACGTCCTATCGCTGTTGAACAAAATATTTATGTTTGAATATTACTCTCAAGTTTTTTCTTTATATTGCTACAAAAGCATGTATTTTTTAATTATTTACTTTTTTTATGTATAGTTTGTTCGTGATATTATCCGAAGTAATGATGTGTGATAAGAGCCCAAAACCATATATAATTTTTAAATTAATTATGACAATTATTAGAATTTTACGTTTCAATTATTTTGTATTGTGAATTTTTATATTACGCTTTATATCAATATTCATTTGCATCTTGCAATGAATGCTAAAGACGCCTGTTCACGGAAAGTCATAAAAGATGTGCACACTGTTATATTTAGAGTTTATAATAAAATTCAAAGTAAAGATATCCAAAGAATGTGCAGTAACTGAAGGCGAATTAACTGTCCATTCCAGAGAAATTACGTAATGGAGTTGACATGACGTCAACAAACAGCGTGTAAGATTTTGACTCCTTCATTTGGACAAATTTGCTTTGAACGAATTTTCCTTATTTTAATTAAATGCATCACACTTTCTCCCTATGACTGGTATTTTGTTACGCTATGTTATAAATGTTGGAAAAGTCACTGTAATAAGCTCATAGTTCTTTAACAACCAGCTTCTTCCTCCATAATGCCAACATAAACTTGGTACGTTTTTAAAAATGCATAAAAGGGAACTGTTTACATTTTCAGAACTCAGGCACTTTTACTGCTATTTAACTGGTCTAATACGTCTAATTCACAATTTGTCTGACTTAACACAAACTCGTGTGTGCTAGAGTGCTTTCTTCTCTGTGCCCTTAGCATATTGTCGGCGTCTTGCAATACACTGACGGATGTAACATTATTATTTTCAATTTGGCCGCTAAAGGAAAAAATAATAATAAATCCTGCTGCACAGTATCATAAATCTATTTTTATTATTATTCATTAATTCACTTTAAACTATAGAACAAATATTTGCACAAGTAACACGCTCAAAACATTGCACTATTGTTTTGTTAAGGATTCTAATTTTAAACTGATGATGATTGTATTTAACATGAGCTTTTTGACAAAAGCAAACATTATCGAAAACTGAGCGTTTTTGCGGGCAAACTGTAACGGAGGGATGCTAACAAAGAAGAACGATTTTACATTTGCGAACTCGTTCTACTCATTATTTGCGTTTGTACCATTGTGCGATTCAATTTCACGACTGGGCTGAGAGAAGAGAGCAAAACCGCGGCCCGTGTGGATGGGTGAGTTGTAATTCAATTAATACCCTTACAACGAAACTCTCCAATAAAACAACTCCCAACTGAAAATAATAAATGTTAGTAAAACACGTTACGACAAACTAAAATAACAGACAAAACATGCGAATGAACTTTAAAAAATCATCACTACTGAAATACCCGTACTAACAAAATACTGTTGAGAACACGTTACTTCCCTGGAATCGTTATCGGATAAGTTCTATTAGCAGATGTATTCATCACCTCTCTGAAAACTGGGATGTTCCCACGTAAATGAAAATTTGTTTATGTTAGGTCATTTCCTAAAACCATATCCCCCGGTAATGTCAAAGACTGTATGCCGATAAGTACCTTGCCAGCGATATCTAAAACGTTTGAGTACATTGCACACAAACAACTTTATGGTTATATAAATATAAACTACCTTCTATCCATTTCACTCTGCTTCCGGGAGTAAGCCTATAGCCCTACTACAGACTTAATGCATATCACAGATGACATAAGAAGGAAATGAATGATAATAAATATTACTGTGTTAATACTTCTCGACTTCAGTACGGCATTTAATACTTTATATAGTAAAGTAACTTCTAAAGAAGTTTTATTCATTATTCCATCTTTCCGTCGCTGCCATGAGTTGGTTAGGATCAAGTCTAATGGAACGTAAACAATACATTAAAATATATATTTATGTTTCTAATTGGCGCAGTGTACCATTTAGTGTTCTCCAGGGATCAGTACTTGGACCACAGTTGTTCTCTGTGTTTATAAATGATTTGCCTTAGTTATTGCAGCATGTGAATAATCATTCGTATGCTGACGACTTCCTAAGTGATGCACCCAGCCAATTGAACACAATCATTGATACAGTTAACATTGACTGGTCTAAAAATCTTGGGTTGCATATGAACTCTACTAAGGTCGATATTCCTAAACGTTTTTAGGAGGGTATAGGTGCAGGTTACTTCTTATCTGGACCTTTTCGGTGTTGCCAAACGTTGAATCAGTTATTTATCCTTGGTTTTAACTAACTACGCATACGCAGTACGTTTAGCCTAGAGGCGGCTACAATCGCTACAACGTATTTTACCACTTGATTGCCGAACATCGATTGTAATATAAGAGGTAAAACAAAAACAGTCAAACCATATAGAAAATAAAACTTTGTGGCAGCAAGAACGCTAAATAATTACCCAATAGCATTTTTAAAAACCTAAATAGTTAAGAATAATTAAATGTGTGACTTTCAAAGAATTTTAGTAAAATACGTCATTTTCAGACAGTTTTCCGTAACTGGTTTGGTAGCTCAGACGGCCGACCACTCGTAGCTGAGTTGGTAACGCAATAATAACAAAAAAAAAAGTTGACGTGATAATGAGCCACCAACCCCCCCCCCCCATGTAAATTGCAGTCAGTAAGCTTAAAATGAAAATAAAAAGAAAAGAAGCCTTTGTGGTCCTGCATACGTGCGCACATAATTACGGTGGTGTGTATAACTTCGGTCGTTCAAAGTACGCTACACGTGTTTATACCTATTTCAGGTTCATCCGTATTCATTAAGGGCGCAGTCCACCTCAATTTTCAACGTTTTTTTTATATTTATATTGTAAAGTGCCTCATTGGAACTTGTAATTAAAAAAAGTTTTTAAATGTAATAAAATGGTGGTCTTATAATTGGTCCAGATAACAGTATTTGTAAATCATACACTGGAGTAGAGGGCGGCTTATGTCTCTGAGAGAAGGGGAAGAGTCGCCCCCGCACCATTGCCGTGGCGCTGCGGGCCGCTACATATGACCCCCCCCCCCAGCCCCCTCGTTCGCGGCGTCATCTCCCTTCCTCCGACGGCTGGGGTCCGAGAACATAGGACCGCCCCGACCACCAAACAGCCAATCTGGGCTGTGCCCAATAAGTTGTTAAGTTATTATAATATGGGTAATTACAGATAAGCAAGGGTAATTACATAAGTAATGTTAAATGTAATCAAGGTATATTGTCTTAATTAAATTTGTTACCTAAGAAAAGAAAGAAAATAATGGAAATAAACGGTGACGCGGTCTGCAGCCAAGAGTTCGTTAACTGTGGGGCGTGGTCTAGCGATTGGAAGTTGCTGGGCTGATTGGTCAACGACTTTCTAGCGCGGCAGAGCCGCGAGAGCAGGAATTTTTAAAGTTTCTGGGACACTCCGCCGCGTGCCCCGGAAGAGGGCAGAGTTGCTGTCGCGGACCGGTGTCACCTGCGAGTGGTTTCAATCGTGTGAGAAGGCTTGATAATTAACCTAGCAAGAATTTTTTGAATAATTATGCAGGCAATGCCTCCTATATCGAATCGCGGCTACAGGCAGCGTACAAAAACATATCCGCCCGAGTCTTGAAACTAATTATTTTCCACTTCCGGAAGCCTGTAGCACATGGCGGCCCAGACGAGGGGCTCGAATAACTCACGACCCTGAAAACTTACGCGCTCAATGGTGAAAGTCGCGAGACTTTTATATTTAGAAGCGACATAACTCGCAGCACAAAATAATATCGCGGCGCGACGGGTCGTAGCAGCGGAAAGGTGCCGAAGAAGCAGAGGTCCAGAGTAGCTCGTTTCAGAGAAGGCAAGGCAGAATCCTTAACCTGTTACTGGCCCAGCTGATATCGACGTCGGCCCTGCATCATCCTGTTGGAGTTCCGAGGCGTCCTGTATGCAGTCTTGACAGCAGCGCGGGTGTACGCGCGGTCTCGTCCCGAGGCTGAGGTGAGATACGACCAGAAGACGTCACGACTTCGCATCACAGAAGACGAGCGGTAAGCGACGACGACTTGTTTGCAGCAGAATCAGAGAACGTCGGCGGAGACATCATCGTCGTGGCAAAGCTTCGTTGTACTGCGTAGTGTAGTGTTGTGTGTAGATATTTGTTGTAGATACCCTGCATGCGTAGGTATGCATTTTCAGGGCATGCTCACGAGGGCCAGATTCCGGGACCAGACCAACCTTGACTCGCCAAGCAATATGGCAGACCCGGAGCACCTAGGCACAGGTAATGAATCGACGAGGAACAGGCCAGTTTTTCTCGCCACGGGGTTGACGTGTCAAACAACCAGAGAGATGACGTTTTTCCTTTCACGAGTAGTGGTAATCTGGTGGATGACATCGAAAAAAGGTTGCAAATTACTTATGAACGTAACCATATACGCTGCGTCCAGGAGGAAGCGCCGCCATATGATTATAGAACAGGTCGAGATATTGGATAGGCTGATTCGGATAGAGGCCCGGCTAGAACAGTTAGAGACGACTGGTTTTGGATGTCCGCGTCACGTCGCGGACGATTTCGCAGAATACAAAGAACGAATTCTCAGCGAGGTCGCGTGCCGGCACATAGAGATGTATCACCGAATATCAGAAATAGAGGGGACGGTAGTACAGAACAAGGGTGTGTGTGAGACGAGAGAGAAGTTATTGCAAGAGCAGATACAAGCTGAAATTGCTAAGATAGGTAACGACTGTGCAAGGCGCGAGAGATTGTTACAGCAGGAAGCATGCCACTTAGACGAGCTGATCGCGGAAGTAGGCCTGATAAAGGCTATATTAGACAATGAAGAGATGACGCGGCACATGACGGACACCACGGAATCGCCGGTAGATAGTTCGCCGCAATTGGAGGGGAATTTAGCGATTCAGCAGCGAGCATCGAACCCGACACCGAACCTAGAGCGGACGGTGCCTGCGTTCCCTGGGACGACCCGACATGCGCGACCAGTACGGTTCATAAAAATAATGTACAAGTACTTGAAGGAGGCTAGCATCGCGGAATCGTTTTATGTCACGACTAACAGAAGGAGCAAGCAAATGGACAGAAGGGGTCTGCCTGGGAGACCTACTTACAGTGTCATGCTGCATTCATGGCTAAGTATTGGTCGCCTATTCAGCAGGACATGCTTATGCAGCATGCATTTCAGAGTCGCTTCAAAAGAGGAAACAATGTTAACTCCTCTGAATACATAAGGGAACTTGTTAGCGAATGTAGTTTCCTTGAAACTTCCTTTATACAGGCGCGCCTCGTGTATCACTTGACACGGCACTTGCCACATTTTCTATCAAATGCGGTAGTTGCGGCAAATGTAGAAAACACTGACAGCTTGATCGCCATCTTAGAGCGGTTTGAACAGTATACATCTTACAGGGTTCATACAGCAACATACAATTAAAATTCAAGGACTTTCAAGAACTTTTCAAGGACTATCTACTAGTATTTCAAGGACCGCAGGAAATTACACTTGAAACGCCAAATTTCTACTCAAATGTTTAAGGTTTTATTTACAACGTTTCTATTAAGGTTACCCCCCCCCCTCCTTTTAGAACTGAAGTTCACCAATGGTAAATGAACCAGAAATATTCAATTTCATTTAAAACTAACACGTTCATATTTAAGGGCTTGTTACTGAGTTTTGCAGTAGTTCCGAAAAAAAAATATTATTTTTAATTGCTACCTATACTCATATCAAAATTTTGTTCCACAGTTTTGACACTAATGTGTTATAATTTGTAGCGGAATTTTTTCGTAGAAATGTACTGAACTGTTTTTTAGATTTCATCACCCAAAGTACCGCGTTTTTTGCATTGACTCAACTTTTTTTCAAAGCTTTTGTTTAAAAATTATTTGAGTTATTGTCACCGTCTGAAACAAACTCAGGTACAAGTCCTTAATGAAGCGCCTTCATATTTATTAAAAAGTTTCATAAAAATTAGTTACGCTGAATTACAAAGTACTTTTTAAAGATAGACATTTAGTTTTTTTTTTAAATTCTGTCTGTTTCAGGTTTTAATGTAAACAAATATGGCTGATGCCATGCTCCTGCTTAAGTATTAGCACACATTAGATTATTTTATTCCCAATTCAAGGTTCAAGATATTAAAATTACCACGAATTACATGCTGTAACTGAATAAATAAAAAATAAGTAAGCAAAGTGAAATATAATCGTTCTCTAAATGTGGAACCTACAATGCGAGATAGTTGGTACAGAACACCACTTCGGAAGTGGTCGGGCAACTTCGACTTGAAAAACGTGGGAGACATTCCGCTCTGCGGCACGCACTGCACTCTAGTATCTCTCTCACCTGACACGTAATTTATTTTTTAATGCTCTTGAAAATACTGCATTTCATATGGGTCACTTTTCCTTTTCAAAGCACTTTTGTTTCCTTTTTTGCGCCTCTTCTCTTCTAAAAAATCTTTGCCATTAACTTAAGCAGATGCAGATTACTACTTGCTGCGATCACATAAAAGGCGTAATCTAACGTGCTGTGGTATGCCAGAAAGTGTATCAATTTCACATACACTGCAAAACGTCTGTTATCATCAAGTGAATTATATTACAGAAATAATGCGTAGACAAAATATGGTTTCATATTTCTGAGAAAGGACTTTAATATTAGGAAAATAGCTAGAATATTAGGTAGGAAAACACAAAAATTTAAGGACTTTTCAAGGACTGGATTATAACTTTTCAAGGCCTTTCAAGGACATGGTCAAAGTTCCAGGACTTTCCAGGACTGTAAGAACTCTGATCATAGGAAGGCCGCGACTGTGCGATATCGCGATTTCACGTCCCTCCAGTTGAAAGGGACTGCCCGACACCCTCAGGGTACCTTCACAAAGCCAACAGTTTCTACCAGGACGAAAAATGGAAGGGTCCATTGAAAAGGGACCAGGAGACATCCTCTCACCCCCTGGCAGAAAAGCGGCACTCCGTTTACAGTGTGGAGACACAAGGGACCCCGGAAAACTAACTGCGCCCAAGCGCGAGGGTTTCACGCAGCTGGACAGCGCAACAAAGATGAGGAACTCGCCGACCTTGAATACAACGGTTTGTGGCACACAATTAGATACAATAATTGACAACGGTGCAGTAATATCAATAACAGAACAGGGGTGTGTAAACAGTTTAGATCAAGCTGAGCCTAAGCCCACGCTGGTCACTCAGGTTGAAGCGTGACAACCCACAGAAAACGTCGGTAGGTATGAAGGATGCCAGGTCGTCGACAGGAGTAGGGGGAAGGAAACGTCCCAGTACCGAACTATCGGATCAGGGCTGGCCGGAGAAAATAAGAGGCGTGCCGACATATGTATTGTTCGTTCAGGGAATGCGAGCGAAAGTAGGAAACATATTGCCAGGCAAGGAAAGGCAGTATCCAGCTTCCCCTGCTTCCTCATTCAAAGGAGACCAGGGGTCGAAATGGTTCGGCATTAGCCGTTGGAAAAGTACGGCGGATAGAAAGAGAAAGAGAGACAGGACGAGGCAGGTAAATCAAGCCACCCCCGTACACATAGAGAGGAATAGGAGAAAGAAGAAGCCCTTGAGGATAGGCGATAAGGCACGTGAACATTGAATAGTCATGAGCTATGATAGGCAGGTACCGCACTCCAGCATATTGAAGGTTCCGACACTGCGTACGTTAGGGCGTACCACGATTAGTAAGATAGATTTTCTTGCGGCGCCTGCGACAGGAAGGTTAGGCAATTTTCATTTCTGGGAGGCATGTAAGGTGACCTATTCAGACCGCAAAGGTGCTTAAGGGAATTTTAAATATATTTACAATGGAATTGTCCTAAGCGACGGGTTTTCTAAGAATAAAATTCAAGAATCTGGCTCTTGGGGCAAGAAATGTATAATATTAGGAGATATAAAGCAGGGTAACCATGTAAGGTAGGCGTATATGTGTTAATAATTACACCACTGCGAAAAATGAGTGAAAAAAGTGCTCCCCTAAATGCATAAGTGTAGGTGCAAACTATTGCGAGTAACATTGTGACGAGTTATAACAAAATACATAATGTTTGCTAATGGATGCCATACGCAATGTTATATAATAAGGATAAAAGGAAACAGTTTTTTTGTAATATAATTAGAAATAACTTTGGTTTAGAATAATGGAATAAATAACATTTGACAAGCAGCTGAAACTCTCCGCTTGCAAGGTTTAGCAGTTCAGTGAGTTTTGGGGGTTATATAAAGGGTCTCATTGGCACCTGTAATTAAAAATATGTTTTTTTTTTAATGTAATAAAATAGTGGTCTTATAATTGGTCCAGATAACAGTATTTGTAAATCATACACTGGAGTAGAGGGCGGCTTATGTCTCTGAGAGAAGGGGAAATGTCGCCCCCGCACCATTGCCGTGGCGCTGCGGGCCGCTACAGATGACACCCCCCACCCTCTCGTTCTCGACGTCCGCTCCCTTCCACCGAGGGCGCAAGCGACGGTAATTTTACTTTTAATACTTAAATTTCGAAAGTTATGTTAGGTAATTAATAATCTATATTTACGATTACTACACGTTTAAAACAAATGAAGATGTAATACATTGCATTTTAAATGCAAAAAATAAATTGGTTTTTGTTAAATAGCTATTGAAAATCACTGCGTCTTTTCATATAAAAAACACTACATAGCTTTGCCTTCATTTGTTTTTAGTCTCGCACGGGGCGACAAATAATAAGCCACGACTTATCCGATACCATCTCAGGAGACGAAGAAAACACGTTTAGGAATACGGTCGCGTGGAAAATCTCGGCCCCCTGCTTTTCTAGCGCCTGAGATGGTAGCACGTATGTCGAACCGCATGTTTAGTAGGCCTAATATCGGCCTAAGACTCAGCATTCCGTAATTGTTTCAAAAAATTAAAAAGTTTGATCGCGTAACTCAATATCAAAACCACTTTTGTAGATGACCAACAAATTGCCGTGGCTCGAACAGTCACTGATTCAAGCATTAACATTCACGAATTTCTTACCTGGCCAGATCATGCCAATAAAATTTGCAAGAATATATTTGCGTCTTTACACACACTTAAGTGCATAAAAAGCTTTCTTCCAGTAAAGACGAAAATACATGTTTGCAGTCACGTATTTTCCTTGTCATCGATTACTGGAATGTTGTATACACTCATGTAACATACTGACAAGCTGCAAGACAACAGCTATTACAAAACACCTTTGAAAGCGATGTATATTTAATTTGGAACCTCTGAGACCATATTAGCTACTACTAAAAAAGGTCAATGTGTGCATCTTGTTTTGCACTTTACGCATTGAGGAGATATTTTCGGAGTTACAGCAGTCTAAATAAGCAGCCAATTTTGAGAGGTCCGAAAATCATATTTCTAAGAACCCCGCCGAATTAAAAAAAAGACGTATAGTTTCAAGTGTGTGTTCTTTTCGTATGTAAACGTAATATGAATAACTTAAGCGAAAGAAGAATACGCGTGACACGGTACAATATCGTCCATGCAATGCTTCTTTTAAGAGTCTGTAATTACGGCCCAACGTAAATACTGCTATGACTATAAAGTCGCTGTTAGTGGCAGGGACAGACCTAAGACGGCTTTTTGCATGGAGAGATATAGCTACTTATCCTGCTACAGAATGAACTCAACTAGCAGATTAGGAAAAATAAATAAATATCGTATGAGGAGGATACCATAGAACTAGGGTATCTCACCCCGAATGCATATTTCATGAATGAGAGATCGCAGGCAATTTGCGTACCCTGAAGAATGACATGAAATAAGGCTCTACTATAGAGAAGCGCCGGAATGAGAGGGGCCGAGGAATCGCGAGATCCCCGAGAAAACCCTTGGCTAGCGACTTCGTCCGGCACGATTCCCACATGCGAAAATCCAGGGACCCACCAAGCCGGGAACCGAACCCGGATCGCCTTGGTGGAAAGCGAGTAGTCTGACCACTTTTATATTTTAAATGTGTGGTACAATGTCAAGGCTATCGCCTCACTACTGCACCAAACATCCTCCTACCCTTTTTTATGTTGGCAAATTCAAGTGACCCCGAGTAACTTGTATTTTTTTTTTGTTGTAGTTTGTAATTTATATGGTGAGTTTTTGTAACCAGTCAAGACGTACACATACACCCAGTCCTGAACCCGAGGAAATTACGTTAAACGTCACCTGCCCGGCCGGGAATCGAACCCGGACCCTTTCCCAGCACCACTCGGCCACGGCGCCTCTCACACTTGAAGATTGAACTACATTACTAGCCTGGTGTAAAAACAGGTCTTCCAATTAAAGTAAATATTGTGAGATGTTAAAAATTGTCGTACGAATATAATTCAAGTTTCTTTTTATCTTTTGTTCAATTTGAAATGTTATATTTGTTAAATGTGATCATGTGTTTCTAACTGTCAGAACTGTTAATCAAAAATTTAGAGTAAAATTATGTATTCAGACGACAGGCGGGGCAGTCGATAATGATTTTATGGCAGGCCCAGAAGGGAACCAGCCAAGGTGTGGAGGGGGAAGAGAAAGCTGCAAGCCAGGGAGTGGCGTTTACAGTGTGCCCCTACTGAGTATTAATTTAAAATATTTGTAAATAATAATTAAGTAAATAATGTTTATGTTCAATTTTGACAATGTAAACTTGGAAAATTTTTCAATTCAATTAAATAAACAGTTTGGGAGTAACTGCTACACAGAGTCGCCCCCCCCCCCCTTTATTGTTCTCGGAGACGAGCTGCTATTGGCTGACGAGTTTCGCGACAGATTTTCAGTAGAAGCCTCCATTTTGGTATATTTTGAGGCTCGCGAGTAGGACGCCGAGGAAGGTGGACGCGAGTCCGCGAGACTTGCGAGGTGGTCGCCTAAGAAGGCGGACGTGAAGTCGCGTGGCTCGCGATGGCAGGAGCGAATTGAAGTCGCGGTATTTTGCACAACCCGAAGTTGTGTGTCCAGCAGCTAACCGCACGGTGGAGGCTGTCTGGGACTGTGTAATTGACCTCGCGCCGTCGCCAGAGAAATAAGACGCCCACGTGATCAGCAATTGAATATTTCTATTACGAACAGTCACCGAGGCAATAATAGACCTTGAGGACGTTTCCGAAGGACAATAAGCAAAGTTACGGTGTATTGATTACAGCAGTATTTACCTAAACCTACTTATTCACAGAGTGTTTCCACTACAAGCCAAACTGGCGGCTAACAATATAATCTGCTATGATCTTTGAAAGAACTGTGCAATGGGAGTGCATGACTAGATTCAGTTTCTTGGACGTACTCCATTGCAAACAAATTGAATGACTGTCAAAGACCGCCGCCGTTTCCTCATGTGCCATCCGAGGCCGTGCTGTAGCGAGACCGAAAGCCGAAGCTTCCATAACTCGCTGGGTGTTTGTAAAATCAAATGCACCCCGACAGTCTAGTTTCAAATCATTGGAACGGCGGCGGGGCGCGTGTAACTGTTTTAGCTGGGCTCCGGACCCGTATTTAAGGCTGGAGGGGGGTTGTTGCCATTAATAAAATTACGTGTTTGTGTAAACGGCGGGGGAGT